>JAQGAV010001963.1:0-17891 GCA_034691345.1 Phasmarhabditis papillosa
TTTATCTAAAATAAATCTTTGGAAAAAATCGTCTATTTTCGACCAGAGCTGTTAACCCGCCCGGCCCGGCCTGAGTTCCAAATCTTGGGCCAGGCCGGGCCGGATTACATGTTAAATTCGACAAACCGGTCCGGTCGACTTTTTGTACCTCGGCCGGGCCGGGCCGGGTTAACAGCTCTGTTTTCGACTGGAATCTCGTTTACATATAATCATTTCAGGAACATCAAAGTCTCCGACGAGGGTAAAGAACACACCATCGAGATCACCGGAATCACTCCCGAACAAGCCGGAGAACTGTCTTGTCGAGCCTCTAACCCCGTTGGCTTTAAGAAACAAATCGTGCTACTTGCCGTCAAAATGGTCGGAGACGCACCAATCTTCGTCAAGAACCTGGAAGACCAACTTGTCGCCGAGGGAGAAATTACTGTTATGGAAGCTACGATGAATGAAGGAGTCAAACCGAAGCCTAAGGTTTGTAAAAAATTTGCATAGCTTAGTCTAGAGCTAGCTAAATTAGTATGTCCTGGGAATAATATAGTCTACATATAGCTAAGTTTCTAGCCCAGTATCAATTGGCCGTAACATGGAAACGCCCGGGTGGGTGCCCGGGCAGTTTTTGGCTGCCCATGCAGTTGAGAATGGTTGCCCAGGCAGCTACCCGGGAGTTTCTATACTACGGCCACTGGGAGCAGCGTCGTCAAATAACAATGAAGGTAAAATCAGTTCACCAGAAGTCGCTTCTCTTAAAGTACATTAATTTATTTTAACACCGCTGCCCACTGCGCCTAATATAGACTATAGTGTTTTTCATTTTAGATAACTTGGTACAGGGACGGCAATGAATTACAAGCAGATGACCACTGGAAGTTAGAAGAACGAGAAGAAGGAGTTTATAGACTCAAGATAGTAGAAACTAAAATGGAAGACAAAGGAAGAATCACAATTAAGGCCGAAAACCATTTCGGATCTGCTGGTGAGTCTATTTTTAATATGTTTTATTAAAATAGGTATATATGTTATTGAACGCAATAGATAATATCAGAAATTGTAACTACCAATGTGCATCCAGCAAAATTATAAACATTTTATTAGATAAGGCGGAGTTCTCTGTTGAAAACGGGTTATCCGAAAGCCTGTGGCCTTACTAGGGAACGTTCTCAACTCAGGTTGGCATTTCAAAAATCGAGCAATGTAGGTCGAAAGGTACATACTAGTGGACCTCTGAACCGTTTTTATTTTTTGCGGCAGAGCCCCTGGTAGTGAGTTATAGACCTTTAAAAATTGCAAATATATGATGATTCAGTTAACCGCGTATATGATGAAATGTAGTGACAAAACTATGTTTTTTACATTAAAACATATTATTTATAAAAATATCCTGGTAAAACTCATTCATATAGAAAATGCAAAAATATTTTCCACGAGGGTTTCCGAACTGGTGACCTCTCCCTTAGTGAGCAAGCCACTTGCCACTACACCACATCGGTTGCTTTTTACTTCACTTATAACTGTAGACTATTCGGCGCTTCAAATTTGCATTTTTTCAAGGTCTCTAACTCACTTCCAGGGGCTCTGCCGCAAAAAATAAAAACGGTTCAAAGGTCCCCTAGTATGTAGCTTTCGACCTACATTGCTCGATTTTTGAAATGCCAACCTGAGTTGAGAACGTTCCCTAGTCAGTACCTGTTAGAAAAACAATGTAATTTGTCATATCATCTTTGCTGCATGTTACTAACAATTCAAAGCAAGAAGAATTTATTAAAAAGCTAGAAAACATTTGAGCTTTCAAATCTCTAGATTATTGCTATAAATACGTAGAAACAAGCAAGACTGGCTACTGGGGTCAAATGTGGCCGAGTTGGGTTGAGAAATAGAATTACACTCTTAGAGAGAGCAGATTTGCACCAAAAACATAAAAATGCCAGCTCCGGTAAGGGGAATCGGAGAAGCCGAAAAACGACAACTGACGCCCGCAACAATCGACGATTTACTTCAAAAACGCAATTCTAGCGGGTTTACGACCTCGCAAAGAGATCTACAGGAATGAGAATTAAGAGTAAGGAAATGAATTGTAGAATAATCTTACTCTATATTCGACCTTTCGTATCATGCATAGTCGTCGTGCCATAAATTTAAAAGCAGAATCGGCTGATTAGAGTCATTTGTTGTTAAATAGGTCCATGTTCATCACAGGGTAGTCCAACAAATGCGTTAGAACAGACAAGGACAAACAGAAGTAACCTAACTAGTGACAATAATATATTTAACACTACATTCAGGATAATTCTGTTGTAACTAAAATATTCTTTAAATGGTATTTTCTTACTAAACTTCACAGTTTTGAACACTTTCTTTTCTGTAAATTACATGTTTAGTTCTCATGCTGACGTCTGAGAGCTATGCTCAGAAACGAAGTACATTTAATTCAAAACTATTTAATGTGATAAATAAACATTCTAAGCTTGCAAACATCTAAAACTAATGAGTGAACCGTGCCAGTTTCTTATTAGAATGACTGTTTGGCTTTGTTCTCTAACCCCGTCGTTTGGCCCTTTCTAGACACAAAAACTGCAAGAAGAGTGCTTGATTAATTACATCCATTCTCCATAAGATGAGCCACAAAACTTTAATGAAAAGGACGCCTGTTTGATATATCAACGAAAGTGAGTCATACAATTGATTGCACATCCAAGTATATGGATTTATTTTGCACTTCAATATTGGGAATTGAATTTAACTCGAATAGAAATTGAACTATTTAGGGCGAGGTTGGAACTGATTGTGAGTTCTTTCTTACAAGCAAATCCAACGTAAAATTGACTAAAATTCTAAAAAAAGTGAACTTAGTCGAGGGATCAGAACAAGAGCAAAAAATGAACAATGATTCCTCCGAATATTTATCAAATTAACTACAAATTATATCCATTTCTTATTGTTAGCTCAGCGTAGTTTAAACTTTGAATTCAGCTTCAATCAACTTCAACTGTCAATTGGTTCTTAAAATTTTACATTTATCTAATTTTGGACTACAAAAGAGTTCCGAATCTTTTTCACATTCCTCTGTGGTAGAAATAACCAGCGTGTGTCTAAAAATCCTGCTCGTTCATTGTGTTAGCAAATAATTATGTTAAAGTTGTTCAACAACGGGGTTTAAACACAATTCAATTGACTTTCATTTGGTTCTTTTCTTTACAGACATGATGTGTAACATTCTACTAATATTCTACTATATATAATTAGAGAATTAGGAAACCACAACCACCGCCAGGAAAGTTACTTTCAACATTTTTCATTTTTGAGGACGTATTCTTTTGTTTCTTAAATTTTTTTCAAAACAAACAAGATAATAGAAATGGTGGAAAAACAACGTTTTTACATTCTTTTGATTTTTGGTAACTCAGATTTCGGTTACTGTAGATAGTTCACACCCAAATTTGCTGAAAACCACACTGTACTTACACATTGGATAATTTCGATGTTGTTTAAACTTTTAACTTATAGAAAAATAAATGTTTTCAGTATTTAATATTCTCTTCATTATATCGTTTGTATCAGGGTTGTGTGGGCGGAGTCTTGGCCCTCCCATTAAAGTGAGGGCCCGAATCCCGCCCCCAAGAGGGTCTACACGCAGGGTGGCAGACTTCTGGAAATACCATAACTTTGCTCATAGGCAATTTTAAAAAAATCTATTTACAAATTTTAACGCAGAATGAATATTTTCAGAGAATAAGAATTTTAAAGTGGAAACTATATCTGGGTGTACGATATTCTTAAAAATAGTGTTTTATTCCTGTAATCGCACATATCACACAATAACACTAGATTTCTTCGGTGCGTGGCTTCGTCATTCATTTCGGAATCTTCCGAACAAAAATAAAGACGGCTCCTTTCTCACATTCAGTCACGAAACATGTAATAAGTAATTTGCTGGTTTTCCTAGCCCTCTGCAGCTACGGGGAGTCGAACCAACGGCGATACAAACCTTGCGCGCCGTGCAATAAACAACAACAAATACAAAATTTACAAAATACCCAAACCAACAATAATTATGGAGACTTATTGTTAGTTAACGTTGGTTCTTTAGATGGTCTTTTGTTTCAAAATTTTGTATACCTTCGATTTCTGACTGCTGGTTAGTCTCTTACTGCAATACATTAAAATAAAGTAGAGAGACCTATGCATTAAGGTTTAGTATTAAGTGTTTTACAGTAATCTTAATAGTAATTACGTCTATGAATTGTTATCTGAACATGTTAATTGGGTAGATATCAACCTCATCACATCCTGTAAACCTGTAGTTAACAATGTGCTGAGATTTTGAACAGTTAGTGTCCGTACAAACTGTTTTGACTTGTGAGTTGTTGTGACCAGACCTCTCAGGGCCGGACCTAGCACGAGGGTTGAAAATGAAAATAAGAAAATCATCTAAGGGTCCCCCTTAGGAATTTGGTATTTATTATGAAAATTATTTTTTTATTTTTCAAAAATTGAGTACGCATTCACATATTTTCGTGTTTTACTTGTAGTAATTCACTTATACTAGATAGTTCTTCATTTTAAAATCAAATATAGGTAAGGGGGAACCCTTATACATAGTGTGTTTTTAAAAAAGTGTGGTACGGGCCGGGCCGGGCCCCACGTCAGTTTTCGGCAATCACTCGGGCCCCTCCCGGCCCGGCCATTTGAGAGGTCTGGTGTTGAGGTCTGACAAAGTGGAATGCTGAAAAATCACAGCAAATTAATTGTTAATTTGAATTCACGGCGCGCTCAAGTTTTTTTGAATTTGAATGGTGTGGTTTCATCGGCCTCTTTTAACTAATAATCACAATTATTATTAGTTATATACTAATTGCATTGACTTTTTCTTGTTTTGTCGACCTATCCTCCTTTATTTCTTATCTATGTACTTATTACAGATAACAGTACACTTCTGATGGGGCTGCGGCCGCTTTTATCGAAAACCATGTTGGACCAACATGGATTTTACTAATTTTTGCACCATCAAAATTAGAAGTTTTTCGATAAATTGAGACAATTTTCTTACAAACACTTTAAGAATAAAACTATAAAAAACTATAAAGTATGTAACAAATATAGAATTGTTGTTTTGTAAAGGTTATATTTGTACTCAAATATGTCTTAGTTTTCAAATTCCATATCTTTGTATAGACTAAAAGTGAAGGCATAAACTTACAGAGCAAGCTTATCTGTACAGATATTAATCACAAGGTATCTCAAATAGGATTCATAGCATGCTATTTCTCCGACGGTTAATAACTCTATGCAACATATTATATAAAAACCTAAGTATATAACTATTTTGTCATTTCCTATTTTATATCCTCATCAGAGAATCAGACTTTAATTAAGCTCGTTGCTAATCTATTTAATTTATTAGTTTGTTAGGCAATTTTCCAATTAATACTAATTTCCAAGTAGTTCCATTTGTCCTATACATTTATTGAATCAAACTTTTTCGTTCCGTGTCTTGCCTGATAAGGCTAGCAGTGAAAGTGTCGTACATTGATGTTTAGATATTAATTTAGTCATAAATAGACAACTTTATTAGCAATAATAATAATAATAATAATAATATTGGGGTTTGTGTCGCCGTGTAGATAGGCTACATTGTAGGGTTTAAAGGGCCCTGCCGCCGACCTAGGTCTAGGTCTGCTGTTCGTTCTTTGTGGTCACCACACCCAAGCCCAATGGCCGGTTATTTACGTTAATTATAAATCATAGAAATATTAAACTGTCAGTTTGAGTTGAAAACTTAATTAATATCTGTATAGGTAGAAAGTTACCATTCTTATAGGCTTATAGATTTCATATATAATAATTATTTTTAACGTAAATTAGCCAATATCGTTCTTTGTGGCTACAGCACATTGTAATTTCAGGTAATCTGAGATATCTTTGCTGAACGCTTGTGATAGTCACAACTTAGACTTTGTTCAGCAATGCTTTATTGTGCTGTAACAAAATTGTCTGCTACATTTTTGAAACAACTTTTTAACAATCTGTTCTTTTTTTAATCTATATTTTTGTTTATACTAGTAAAAACTAGGTACCATAGGATTTGTCTACAAAAAGTTCTATATATTATATGACAACAATATTGACTTTGGTGGACTATAATCTTCTCTATATCCCATATATTTTATATTTTTTCGTATTTTGTGCCGTTCCCTACACTACGTAGTCGACCGCGTGCTAGAATGACGTTAGTATCATATCATGGTCACTGCAACCATTGGCCCACACTGGACCTAATTCCACTTTGCTCCTAGTAATTAACTTAGTCTTTATAACTTCCGGTAGAAACATCAAGACTATCTTCATCCTATTTATTATGAAGCTTGAGCTTCTATATTTACGGAGATG
The DNA here is from genome assembly GCA_034691345.1 of Phasmarhabditis papillosa. NCBI lineage: Eukaryota > Metazoa > Nematoda > Chromadorea > Rhabditida > Rhabditidae > Pellioditis > Pellioditis papillosa. The sequence continues at coordinate 6,385 of JAQGAV010001963.1, forward strand.
GAACCATTGCCTAATTATGGTATATACTCTTCATGTTTCGAAACAGTTTATTATTTTATAACATCAGTGGAAACTAAATAGTCAGTTTAGAAAATTACAGGTCCACATATACTTATAGCGAAACATTGTAGAACTTCTACAACACGAAAGTTTTGCAATAAACCATTTATATTTTCAAAATGCACATTATAAATACCTGTTTTCTCATACAAAAATTAACAAAGCTAAACGCTGTCCTTCTCAAAGATAACTTACTCTCTGCTGGAATTATCGAACACTATTGAATAATTATTCACTCTTATATTCCAACTGAATTATTGCAATCTTCCTATTTAGTTACATCCTTCCCTCTTGTCCCAGATGTTTGCTTCTAAACAGGAATTCATTGTATTTATTTGATTTGTGAAAGAATGAGCTGTGTGCTGGAATTGTGTTCGCTAACTACGCGTTGTCACCGCACGGCTGCCTTGTCGTTTGTACTTTACCCCCTTTCCATTCATTTGAACCCACCCAAGAAGACTTTGAAGTTTATGAAGAACACCCACCAATAATTCCGTGTTTTTTATCTTATAACTACCCGTACTATATCTTACTTATAGAGAAAACTAAGTACTTGGGATTGAAGGTCTTCGAAGAATTGTTTGTAAAGTTCAAAGTCGAGTTCCCAAACTATTGAAAGTGAGGAACTGTAATGTAACATATTTGTATAATCTTTCTAAGTAAACCTACAGTTTCTAGATTTAACAGAACTAAATAACTGATTCACAAAGGTTTCTAAAATTATTTACATTTGGTTACAAAATATCAGATGTCACAATCTTTTTGAGAAAGAGAACTTTGTCCTATGCGGACATAATTAGCGCCTTGTTTCACTAATGTCTGTTTTATAGCCACCCGTTTCTCGCCTTATAAGAAACCGTTGGTCTACTTCATTTAGTAAACATAGTTGAGTCTCATTTCTCATTCTAAGTTATATTTACAATGAAAGTATTTTAGTTTTAGTTTTATTAATAATTTTGTAAGGTTTTTATACAAGCATCTGATTTTCATTAGGATAAATATAATTAGAAAAAACATGAGTTCGAAGTTTAAAACAAAATCATTATTTATCCCTTCCAAACTCTTTCGATATATATTATTGCTCGCAATAATTTATGTGGCCTTGTAATTGTTTGCCTACGTGCCAGTTGCAACAATTTCTGTCTTTTCTTTTCTTGCCCAGTTTGAGCGGCCTACCTCAACTTGAGACTCAGACTTTTTATCTATTGATTACTCGAAAATACCGAATTTGTAACCTACCAATTTTGATTCTTTATTTTAGGCCCTCATTAAAGAGTAGTTTAAGACAATAAACAGTTTCTTTAAAACAGAGCACAAGTTTATATTATAGAATTTCCTTATATTATAGAAAGTTATATTATAGAAAGTTATATAACTATGTTGCTATATTAATTATTAAATTACGTTTAAAAGATTCTTTTTGTGTCCGTTTATCTCATAATTATAGAATATACGTTGCCATTGTTTAGGAACAAAGTTCGCTCTTCAATTATGCCTTTTCGTTCTATTTAACCTTCTACTGATATCGCCATAATCGTTGTTTCCCCCATTACTTTTTCTAACTGTCAAAACCCTTAATGACCGTCAAATTAAACTGTAATCGAGTTACCACAAATGATACGTATTTTGAACGTTTTGCACAGCCGCACTCTTTTTTAAACCTTTGCTAAATTGTTCACCCATATTTAATTAAGAGTATGAGTTTCGATTTCCTTAACAAATAGTCTTAGCAACTAGTTGAAGACAGCGTCACCGACCTGAGTTTGGTAGTACTATACATATTAAACGATATGGATATTCAATAGCATTAAATATACATTGTTTTGTTAAAGCTAAGTTCGCCCTCCTGGAGTGATAAAATACAGTTGATGTGTGCTTATATAATTGTATCCTATACTTTTTAACATTGTCCATTCGCTACCCCCCCCCCCCCCATTTCCATCCCGTTTGTATTATCTCTCATTGACCTTTTAGCACTTTTCATGGAAATCGCCAATTTCGCTCATTTCTTTATCGTTTTCCAATGTTCCATATCAGTCGCGTTCTAGACTTTTCTGTTTTGTTTTTACCGATTGGCCTTATTTACGAATATATTTTGTATTCATTTACTTGTAAGTCAGGTCTTAAAGTTTATTATTTTAAATAAAAAACCTATATAACTATCATATATGTACATTAATATATGTCTTTTTGGCAGTTTCATACTTTCTGGCTATCGATTTTCTATATATAGCCGCGTCTTTATTGTTTTCGCTGCTTTGTAACCATCTTACTCCAGTATATTTCTTCTTTGTGTTGGTTATTTCCCGATATGGGACTTCACTTCGGTCGGACAAAGTTCTTGTTTTGTTGGTCTTTCCGTTGCAATGTTTAACATGCCTGCAAAACAATTTGTAACACGGCGGCGCGGTCGGTTTTATTAACCGCGGTGATTTGCTGGATGGGTGGCGGTGATCGAATTAAAGGACTGTTCACTGAGGTCTTGACATCATTCGGGTACTTTGCGAGCGAAACTCACAAAACACGTTGTGTTTAATAGACTTAATAGACCATATTCTAGTCTGTTGAACCATGTTAGAAGGCGCGCATGACAATTTAGTAAGAAAGTGAATGTTACTAATATAAATGCTGTCATTTATCAATATAGGTTTCCACTGTAAAACTGAATATTTGTCAGTAATAAACTACACTACAATTGGAAGTTGTTTTTCTATTTCTAAGCCATACTAAAGTTTAATTAACTTAATTAATATTTGTTTATCACCGGATAAAAGAGCTTGAAAAGTAAAGTTGTCATAGGAAGAGAACGTTGACTGGGATGATTGCTGTTATGTGTAAACATTTGACTCACTGAAGCAGCAGACTCGTAAATAAATATCTTATTTTTATTAATTTATTACTTATTTCACTTAATAGCATTTTATAACTAATAAGAATTAGTTTTCCAATTAGGATAAAATGGATAGACTTCCATAATTTCAGGAATGTCAATTTATGTTCTGCGCTCACAAGTGTGGCTAGGTTTTATTTCAATTGTACATTTTTGTCAATAATTTCAAATATTCAGATTAAAAATACAAGACTTATTTAGTTATGAATGTAATATCCTAATACATCTCTTTTGTTCTTTATATTATCAATGATATCATTGGTTTATTTTCTTGTTTTTCTATATTAATAACTAAGTTATTCTTATCATTTCAATGACATATATTTCTATTATAATAATATCATTTTCTTTTAAAGATGTATAGCTATCCTTTTATTTGAATACTTATATAAAACGTACAGGGGGGATATCAATTAGCTACATCATATCAACAGCCAATTAAACTTCTTAAAATTGCTCACAGCTCTAAAATTATAATATGAATCGTGAAATGTAGTAACGATTCCTAAAAGTATTAAACTATCCGTGGTGGTTAAAGTTATTTTAGTTTTGCTCTTTATTCTTACTTGCAGAACAAGAATTCCTTAGATTATCTATTTTCTAAGGCACGTGCTATTTTAAATGAGCTTATCATGGAGTTTTGCCGCAACTTGCAGGCCTAAAAGGCCATTTGACTTTTCGAAACTCCATGGAACAATGACTTTATCGGTTATTCCAAAGTTGTTCTCAGCTTAAGTTGCTATAGCTCAAAATAAAACATCATTAACAGTACTTCATAATCCTGTTTTTGTATTTTTAGTTTTCAAATGTATTTAAACTAAGCCAACCGTGTTATATTTTGTAATTTTATCAAACTTTTATTATTATTAGGGCCAGCTTTGAAAATCACTCCGTCCGCTTATCACAACTGAGCCTCACGCTTTGCAGTAAGCAATTATTTCAAGCACATTAATTTAGTATGATTGTGTTGAAATGTCTATTATTAAATTTATTTTACATTATTATTTACATTTTAGTAACGGCCTTTATTTTCTATCTCTTTTTTCTCACACACAGTGTACACTGCCACGGCAACCTAAATAACATTACTTGTTTTGTCTTCGTAGGCTGAGTATCTCATATCAATGTGTTATTTCACTGCTTATCATTCATCTACATTGTTATTTCTTGCTTTTTTACTGTTATGATTCGCGAAGGGACAAAGTCGCCAAGACTCTATTCAGTGTTATAAAATATGGATTCTAAATTTATTTTACAATATTTTTAGTGTACCGGTGGTAATTAGAATCTAGTGAAGCAAGAACATCTAAGAAGCTTATGAAAATGGATGACGAAGGAATTCCAACTGAAGGTAAGCAACTAAATTATAAAGAAGAAATTTCCTTTTAACATATAATAAGTTTCTAATTAAAAAAACTTTTTTAGTATCTTTGCAATATGTTTATACTAATTAGTGTAATCACTAGTACTACAAAGCCTTTTTACTTAGTTAATTTTACTTAGATTCGTAAAAATTCCTCGTCACTTCGATGTGTAGTCTATCTTATATTTAGCTTTGATCACCCTATTCTTTGACAATTGATTTAGCATCAAACTATTCTCTTTTTCACAGACCACACTAGAATACAAGATTAAAAAAGTAATTGGCAAAATTAAATGGTCTATTAAATTGCAATGAATGTATTTTAGGCAGCTCGCGCGAAGGTACTCCTTGCAGAGTCTGTGGTGACGTAGCTACAGGTCGGCACTATGGAGCTATAGCCTGTAACGGATGTAAAGGTAAAAACCTAGGAATATCTAAAGAAAAATAAGATTTAAAGAGGTCTTACTGTATTAATAATGACGCAGCTAATAGAATCTTTCATCAAATTGATTGCTTCTTTACAGGATTCTTCCGTCGTACTGTTCGTAGAGGTTACAAGTACGAATGCAGGTTTAATAGCAATTGTGATATTTCAAAACGTAAGTAATTACTTACTTTAACTAATTTAGCTTAATATATTCCTAAAGAGTAACAAATTTGTAGAAGATAACCCATTTATCATTATTAATAACATTTTCTTTGATTCTTTCAAGTTATTTATTAATTGTATCTTTAATTGTTGTTCGTTCTGTGTAAGCTGGCACGGATTTCTCTTGTTTGACTCGTTGTCAGTTCAGTATTGAGCTCAACACGTTGTAACCACCTTGATTTGTTTGTTGTGAACAGGGCAGCTGGTTGGTAATAGAGGCATGTAATGGGATAAATAAAGAAATAGTAATATACGTTCGCATTAAAAATGGGAATAGAAATAACATAACTTCTTCTTTTCTTTAGATAATCGTGCGGTATGCAGGTTTTGTCGTTATTCGAGGTGTGTGAACGCTGGAATGAGGGATGACCAGGTTCAGGTAAGGCGGCAGGGCAGTAAATGAAATATAAAGGGTTAATTGCGATTACGGTTCGTGTTAGCAGGACTATATTTATTTCATAATGTGAGTTCCATGAAAGATTACCTGTTTAACTGAACTTGTTTATACAATTTCATGGTTAAATATATATTTTTGTTTTCCCAAAAATGTAAAAATTAGTTACTTACCGATTTCAGAACGAGAGAGATGTAATTGGTAAGAGAAATCGCACAAACAGTATAAGTACTAATGGAAACGGAAGACAAGCAACTTTAAAACGACACCAGAGTAATGAAGATGATGGGTTAGTTAGTGTCATCTGAAGCTTAAATAAACTAATATTAAGGTGTAAACTAGAACAGACTAATATAAATAAGCACTAGTCTCTATTTCTGTAGAGTTTTAGTTAAATTGTCCGGTCGGTACATTTTAGCAGGGGGTATTTTCGTTTCGAAAAAAAATCCCGAATTGATTTTTAGACTATTGTCGCTACAACCTCTCTACAAAAATGCTTAAACCAAACGTTATTTAAAGGACTGAGCAGTTTTTATTTTCAAATTTTAGTTCACCAAAACGCTATTCTCCGGAATTACCTCCAGTGATAAGTGACGATCCATGGGCGCAGCCTTCCACCATCGTCGATGCACTGTTAAAATCAGAAAGCACAATTCACAGTCTTAGAGATACTGTAATAAAACAGACTGGAGATGTGGAATATACAACCGCACCAGAAGAAGAGGTAACAATAACAGAGAATACCCAACTTATGAAACAATTAAATTAAGAATACAGTTAAAAAAAACAAATTTTTGTTCATAAATCGATGATAGAAAAATATAACTTATAACCTATATATATATATATTATAAGTTATAATCTTATTAAATTCTAATTATTGTGTAATTCTTTTAGCATCCCTGCTCCTCAAGTGGCTCCCGTACTGCCACTGTCAATGATATCTTTAAATCGCTACACAGTCAACTCTTGTTAGTAATCGAATGGGCAAAGACACTTCCGGCATTTCAACAATTAAGTCCAGATGATCAGGTAAAGAAACATTTCGAAAAATATATACTTTTAAATACATTATTTTTCTTTGAAATCTCAATGACCGGGCGTCTAGCTAATTTAACAAAGTAAAGTTATGATTCCTACCGTTATCATATCACTATGATATTTATTATATATATTAAATATTAAATATTTAACAATTTTCAGACGTCCCTTCTAAAGAATTTTGCTCCTCAACATATAGTTTTGTGTGTTGCATACAGATCTAAAGAAGCTGCTGATTTTCTTCGTTTGTTGAATGACAGTTACATTCCACGACCACAAAAGAATGGAACCGAAGTCAAATACAGGCCAAGGTAGGGAAGAAACTCAAAATAACATTATTATTTCTTAATAATAACAAATGTAGAAAATATTATCTTTTACCTTCAGTTCCGAATTCTTCCTCCGCGATTGTGAAAGAGTTATGGACCAGCTGGTTGCCCCTATGAGGTTTCTTAAAATGGACGATGCTGAATTCGTAGCCCTAAAAGCTTGTATACTGTTTAACCCAGGTTAGCTTAAACACTTTGTTATTTCCCAATCTGTAGTGTTTAGTTGCTCGCGGTCTTTCTCCAGCTGCGGTGATGCAAATTCTGGAAACTCGACGGTCCATATTTTCTGGTCTGGAGCATTATATCCGAAAGAATAAGCCCCATGAGATGACAAGGATTGGAGACTTGACTTTCTTTGTGTTATCGCCGTTGCAGGTAAGCTTTTTATTATATTTAGAACTGTTTCTAGTTAATTATAAGACACTGTGTGGTTCATATATTCTATATATTTTAAAATCTTTTTTATTTATCACCACTTTCAATATCATTAACCAGCCTATTGAATGAACTGCAAACTAGTATAAAAGTTAATACAAAAACAGTTATAAGGTAGTAATTTTTATATCTTTCCAGAGTTTGGCTAATTCCATTTCTGAGGATATACTGGTATCGAAACTTTCTGGAGTAGCTCGAATTGACGTTCTGATGGAGGAGTTGATCCTGGCGGATGCCGGCGATGCTACTTGCAGGGCTGAATTATTAACACCGATGCACGTGGAGGAAAAATATGAACAGTACCAGGAGGCACCAGAGTAAGTTGTAACAGTATCTAAAGTAAGACTTGTTTCAACTGAAGACAAATATCCACTTGGTAGATGAAATGAGTCAATTTAAGGCTAATTTTTTTTAGAACTCTTGCTGATCATATGAACCAACAGCATACCTATGACCATTATTCAAATGGAATGTCACATCATGTAATGGACCAGTATGAACCGTAAGTTATCTAATTACTTTTTTGTTGGATGAATAGTGATACTTTTGAAAAAAATAATATTATTTCTATATATTTCTCCTTCACATGCTTGATAAATTAGAATTACTCAGCCTTTATTAGGAACTGTCAAAAAACTAAAACAGAAACACGATTAGATTTCGAATAAAATAAACAAAAGTTAATAAAAGGGACTATCTTTCAGTAGTTCTCGTTCAACATCTCCAGTTCTCGGAATGCTTGGTGCTGGCAATCTAATGTGGTCAAGTTCACTTCTGTCCGATTCAAACGACCTGTATCAACCAAATGGTCTGTTCTAGACATCTTCCACCTTTATATAGTTCGCTTAAAGACAAAGGCCGTTATCCGGTATATATTTGTGCACGGGGTGTTATAAATTACTCTTTTACAAAGTTTACTTAAACTTTTAATATGCATCACCGTGCTACCGGTTTCAGTTTTAAACGAACCATAACCTTAGATAGTAGTTTTTATGTTTAGATTTTCTTTTCTTTAGTTTTAGGCTTTAGTTTGTGTGTTTTAGTTGTTTTATATGTTTGTTAGTCATGTTATAAGATTTAGAAAGTTATAATTCAAAATTATTTTATGATAAATTTGAGTTTAGATTGCCTAGTGGAACTGGACATTATGCAATGTTGATTCTGCCCCTCGTAACCCCACATCTTGCCATATTTTATTCAGTGATTCTCCATTATTCGCTGTACAATTTGCTTTTTTCGTTAAAATTCTGTGACTCGTGTGTTTTCTGTTGTAATTTTCATAACGGGTAGTCACGTAGATTCTGTTACCATATATTTATTGCTCAATTTCCTAAAGAAAGAGCTCAAAAACAGTTGTCATATGAAATTATACAATTAAAGTGCCTTTTTGTACGATTCACAGTTTAATCGTTGATATATTACGGATAAATGTTTTATTTAATTACAATTTAGAGTTTATTATACATTCTGAGTTTAAAAAAAGGCAATGGGAACACGTTTCGTTAAAAGAGAACGACTAGAGGTATGCGACTTACAGAAAATAGTAACTTTTTTGTATTTCAATAATTCGATTATTGAGAAAAAATAAGAATTAGTCCAGCAAACAGGTGGACTGAGCTACTGGCGGTGGGGCTGGGGTGACTTTTCCGCCGGTTTTTGGGGCCGGAGCATCGAAATCAATTAGGTCCTGAACAGATCCGGAGTCCGTCGATTCAGAATTAGTTCGGGGAGAAGACTAAATTAGTCTATTTAGAAAGATAGTATGTTTTCTAATGTTTATAAATGAGTGGCGAAACTAAATATTTTAAAACATTTAGTGTTTTTTCTACTTATTAACTTACCTACTAACTGTATTATTTAATGATGACGTAGCAATGAGTACCTACCTGAAGGTTATTTTCTTTTTCTTCTTGTGAGGTGGAGTTGGGGACGTTTTCGACTACGGAAGACATTTTTAAGAAAGCTAAAATTAGCAATGTTTAGCTTAACAAAAAATTCAATTGAGATATAAGTAATGAAATACTTTCCCATTGCAATCTAAAGTTATTGTATTGGGAATAGGATATATATTGACCACTAAAGAATGTTGAGAAGACTGCAAGTATTTGCTATTTGTATTAACTAGAATAATGTTTTGTGTTGTCCCATTAACTTTTATGAATTATTCCGTTAAACGTTTTTAATTTATCTTATTCAGTAAAGATATGGATCTACTTTCTAAACGAGACTTGAATAAATTAACTAAAACAAAATAATGTAAGAAGTTTTTCTAGCTTATTGTTAGTCCACCATCAGCTGATTCACCTTGATTGTTGTGAAACTGTGACCGAAAAATTGTTACCATCAATAAAAATAGCTAGAAATCCCCAAAGAGTAAAGAACAATTGTATTCAAAACATAATAAAGCCATGGGCAGTTGAAAACATTGAAAGAACAGTATGAGAATATATTATATACAAATAAGTGGTTAATAAGGTTGTGTTGTAAATAAACAGCTGCAATTCTATGCATTATTCAAGTAAATACAAGTTTATTTTATGAAACTCGCAAAAACAAAACACCCAGCTATTTTCCTTAACACTCACTGTATAGGGTCGGAATGAACTATGCTAGCTTTTCAGAGAGAAAGTTGCTTGTTATCAAAGGATAGTGGGCTGCCTGTGAGTGTTATTGTCAAGTGTATTGGCTGCCAAACAGTCAATGCCAAAGCAGTGGGACGGTCGAGAAACTGCGACAGCCGGCCTTGTTTATAGCAAAAACAAGAGACACCAATAGAAAAATAGAAGACTTTGATCAATTAAAATAAACATAAAAGCGAAAATAAAATATTGTCTGAAATATATATTTAAGAATGTTCTTTGTAACAAAAAGACACTGTCTTTGAACAGTCGATTAGCTAATTGTATTCTCGTCGGAGAAATATAATTGGCTGTAATAAATGGCTGCGATCAGCATCGCTGCGAACAACAAGATGGGAAACGGATGATTTTTTAAACATCCATTGATTGTTCGAATTGGACTGTATTTCGAAATTCTTACAGGAAATTAATAGTTTATGAAACACCACAAATTATGAAACTTCTTTATAAACGTCTTTGTAAGTTGAAGTTACGGCAAACTTTCCAGAAATATTATTGATTCACAATTTGTAAGGGAATGATAGTAATATTTGCCGAATAAATAAACTTTGTAAAGTTTCGTCGATGGCGAAATCGATATCCAAATATAGCAGCGCGCATGAAATATAAACACACGGCCTTTTTGGTGAAACTATATATTTATAAACAGTTAGAAACACAGCGAATACTGTGGATATATAACAAAAACTATGTTTCTAGCATAACAAATATTATAAAAACTAGGTTCAAACCCATATGTGATTGTATAAACTTTGCTATATGTGAAATCTTAAGCGAAATAACTGTTCACTTCATTTTCTACTAAAGTTCAGCACCAAAATAACAATACTCTTTTCCGTGTTTGTTAAGAGTTATTTCGCACTTATTTCTGAGAATAGAGCATTTGAAGATATTTAATCTGATACTAGTAAATGCTCGTTATTCAATAGTCGATCAAACATCAATTTCTAATTTACTCCATTGTTTCGATTCAAACTGAAAAAGCTGTAGAGTATTTGTTCATTGAAGCAAACTAAATTGCCGTTAAAATGAGTCTAACGAAAATAAATTTTATTTGTCAACTGTCAAAGAGTTTGTCAGTCAGTTGGCAAGAAGACTACTGAGAAGCTGTGCAAAACATCTTTTATACTCTTTGAAATCGTTTATAAAAGATAAGATAAGCTGTACATGAATATATTATAAAGTTACTCACAGACATTGTATGAATATTTAAGAAGTAAGTTGTATTTAGTTTAATTTAAAACTAATTTTATGTCTGTCAAATTATGCATAAATCGGTAGTTTGTAAGGAATGATATTGTTTTATTCGTAAATAAAATAAACGTAAACTTTTAATATTAAGGTAAAATAGAAGATAACCAATTGGCAAATTGAACCGACTTTCTTTAAATAATAAGTTCTTACTTTATGCTTAGTTAGCTATAAATCTGTGAGAATGTTAGATATAATGATTGTGTTTCTTGGCTGTCTTCTTCTATGGTAAACAATGCAATATAAGAACTAGGTTAGAGAGAAGAAACACATGATGTTAGAGAAGAGACGTAGACATGCAACCTATATGAGATACGGAGGACAACGAGACAAAAGACAAATAATCTTTGAAAATCGTTGCCTATGATTCACAAAGAACAAAGTAGACGGATATTATGAAATAGTGAGCAACACATCAACCTGTGCATTATATATATATATATATATATATATATA
>JAQGAV010001964.1:0-17882 GCA_034691345.1 Phasmarhabditis papillosa
TCGATGAATAGAATCATTCAACTCATGGGGTACTGTACAACCAACTTAGCGGTGCGGTGGGGTTTATATATATATAAGGAAATGATTAACAGTGATAATATAAATCATTATAATATTAGGAAATAATATATATGGATAGGACTCTATTAACAGTGCGTATGAGACAATAACTTACAATCGGGATACCTTTTTCTCAACAATAACCTAGCCAAATACAGTAGAATTTGCAAAAACGGAATTTTGAGTAGTATATAGACAATCTGATAATTATAAATACTATACTTCTCTATGTAAGATAGGAGATTCTCAATGATTGTGCAATTTAAAGGAAGTAAAAGCAAATCTGTCGAAAGGCCGAGTTTTGGCTCCTTTATCATTGCATACGAACCGGGATGAACACCCAGAAAATAATTTGAATATTCAACTGTATGAGGAAAATATGGATGATAACCCAGTTAAAAACGAACGAGTTGAAGTTTCAAATCACATACACGTCTTTGAAACGGCTTTTTTTCTCAGAAAATATGGTTTTCAAAGACATCAATAGAAATATATATTATTTATATTCAACTTTTATTAGAACCAGTTGATGAATGAGAAGAATTTTCAGGAAGTGGATCGAGAAAATTGGACTCTAGCGGGGAAAAAGACGAGGAGACAAGAAAGACTGTATCACATACAGCACACATCCAATCACAAACGACCAACCACTCAGATACAGTATCCAATATTGGGCTACTGTATCGGTTGGTTTTACTGTGTTTATGTGAGCTGTTGTGGTCGCCAGTCCGTCTGTAGACGAGGACGTTTCTCCGGAGGCGAGTGCGGTTCTATCTTTACGTAGGTTTGTTGTTGCTGCTGTTGTTGTGCTTGTTGTTGCTTAGAGTGTTGCAGGGCCGCTGCAGCCCATAAAGGAGGATCGACACCAGAACGAGGCACCACCAGCTCGCAGTCGGCATCTGAAGCGGCCTGTAAGAAAAAGATTAGTACCGACTTTAGTAGATTTCAATAGTTTTTGGGGTTTTAAATGTTTTGGAAATACCCAAGCTATATGATTCATTTCGATCACTTGTTGTAAAAAAATGAAAACTGTTTATCGATTCCCCGGGTTGATTAAAGACTGTATATTATTTTGTTCTGTAGTTTATCCACATCCGCTAGTCCCTCAAAAAGAATCAATTTCTCCCTCTGTTGGATTTATCCAGATATTGCTGCTGCGCGCTCAGAAATAGATTGAAAGCTGATAAGTTTAATTAATCCTTTTTAAATATACATAAGCAGCAGGAGCACAAGATCGGCACTTCCCTGCAGGCACGTGGCTGTTCTGAGAAATTAGAGAGGGAAAAGACCATAAATCATGGCCACACCAAGTTGAACCCGAATGGAGCACGTTTTGAGAGTTTGGTGGCAAAGTACAAAAATAAAATGGTTAGCGCGATATTACCAATGTCTTCTTTGAACTGAATGCATATTGAAGGTCTTTCTACTTTTCGGAGTCAACATAATACTGCGTCACCGGGTTGTTTTAATCAAAGCAGACCTCTCACGTAAGGCCCGGGCCCGACGAAGTAATCTTAAGGCCAGGACCCGGCCCGATGAGAGGTCTGAATCAAAGTGTGGCTTTGGAGTATTATCAAGGCTATTAAAGACTTACCAGTGGATGTGGTTGCAGTTGAACATGATCATAGGTAAACGAGCTCGTTGTGGGGAATTCCGATAAGTGTTTCTGGTTCTCTTGGGTTTGGCGTTGACTGGATTGAGGTGGGGGCTGCATCTGAGGGGGTCGGTATTGTCCTGAAATGACGCAAGTTGATGCTGAGTCGTACCCAGGGCGAGGTGTTGAGAAAAAGTCATAACCTTAAGTAAAAATTATGTTATGAAAATTACTTTTATTTACTCTTACTATGTTAGCTTAGCGTGTCAACCTCAATTTCTAGGTGAATCTTGAAAATCAGGCTCGCCCAGGGTGTATTCAGGGTTACCATACTGGCCTGGCCTAAAGAAGAATGACAAAACACAAAATCCCAGATCAGGCTAGGGCAGGTCTCTTAACGTAGTATAGAAACGCCCGGGTGGGTGCCCGGCAGTTTTTGGCTGCCCGAGCAGTTGAGAATTGTTGCCCGAACAGGCTAAAAACTACCCGGGCACCCACCCAGGCGTTTCATGCTACGGCCACTGGCCGGGCTTGGCTTGAGAAAACTTGTGAATTGCAGGCCAGGCCATTTGGACAACCCTGTATGTCTGGTTCACTCATTCAGTTTTCTTATCGACACTTTTCTATCATTCCAGATTGGGATTCCTTCCTACCTTGTAAGAATAGATTAGTATATAGTGGATGTATGGATGACGGTGGTTGTGGTGCTGGTGGTTCGACTGGAGGCACGATTGTTCCTCCGTTCTGCATATGTTGAACAAGAGACTGCTGCGCTAGCGTTACCGCTGCCGTAGCTGTCTGAGCCGAAGTACAGGGTGGAGGCGCAGGTGTTGAAGGGCCGGGTGAATCGTCATCCGAATCACAGCCTGCAAATGGAGCGCGTCTTCCAGTTGGTTCAGTATTATTGGGAGTTTTAACGATGGGGCGCAGATATAATTTGTTTTTCGAACTTGATGGCGTAATGTTTACACCACTAATAGCCAAGTTTGTTTTGGAACAAAATTAGAAATATATGAAATGTTTTAAAACTTGTACACTATAGACCTAACAAACTGTCCTGTCTTTGAAGCAATTGTTTTTAACATTAGGTTAGAAAAAAGAATATCGAAATTAGGTATTATTCAATCTTTTCTACTGACCTCCATGCTTTGACTCCTTTCTCTGTAGTGTCTCCATGATATCATTGTTTGTACGGGATTCATGGGGTTCGTTGTACTCTGTATACTTCAGCAGAACCTTATCCATGTCGGTTGAAGCATATCTGGAAATATATCAATAAGCAATCAATGTTTCGATTCTATCAGGTATGTTTGGTGCGTTCAGGGTTTTATATTTTGTAGATCGTTTGAAGTGTAGCTTTCTGTCATGTTAATAAGTTCTGTCGTAGAATGTACTATAGTCGGCGGCCAAGACTTATGCAAGGGTACACGGTACGAACTGCAAATTTTATTGGAGTGCACCGAGCAATAACGCGAGAAAACACAGACTTGACAATTATGCAATGGAAAACACCACATCTAACTTACTTTCCTTAACAATTAATTTATATTTGGGAATATAATTTTGCTCGTTTTAAAATAAGCACTTAGACCTTCATATTGCATATCGTTTGTCCGCCGACTATATTTGGATGAATTAAAATATTTCAATCTCGGAGTTTTGAATTTGGGTTCTGGGCCAATTGCGTTCAGCAAGTTCTTTGCGGATCGGGTGCAAGTTTTCTGCGAGTTTGTTCCCTCATGTATGAGTGATTATTCTTTCTTTTTCTTGTCAAGTGATGTGCTCTTTCTCTTTTTTAGCAGAGGGGGTGCATTGGTAGAGGAGGGTGGAAGGGGTCTTGTCACGATGTTGCAGATCACTTCTGCAAAGAAACTGGTTCAGAACTAGATCTGGGACTGGGTAAGACAGTCAGGGATGCTTTACTAGAGAATTTATCAAGCTTAGAGGGAATACAGTCAATTTTTGATATTTCAGGAAACTAACTCAAGCAATACTCGAGTGATTGCTGAAAACTGACTTCGGGCCCGGCCCGGCTCTGAGAGGTCTGGTTGTAATGGACATTGTATCCGTGTTCGACTTTTCTCTGTCTGGCCTAGACCAGCTTGCCCACACTTTCTCTTAGATCCCAACAAGGAAGAACCGAATCCCTACCGCCGTAAGCTATGAAAACTGTGAACTAATCTATTCAAAAGTATAATTAACTACTTTACCCATTTATTTGTAGAAACGAAACTTAAAGCTCATATGCTGCAAATATCCAAAGAATGTGTAGCCCGAGCAAACAGTGCTCCCAAGATCATTTGATCAACGATCGAAACCCCCTGTTTTTCTTATTTTGAAATTAAAGACCGCCATGTTTACACGGTTATCGAACGAAGTCAGGTGTGCTGTGATACAAGACACACATGTTGAATATGTTGTTGTCTTTTGACTGCGTATCTTCCTGTTCGGACTGCCAATCCTATGTCCCTAACAGCCGTAATGAAGCACTTTAAACGGTATGGATCAATGAGATTTTGTGAACAACTCTTGGATTGTGAAGCTATCCGATGATACATTAGAAAACACTAGGAATTTAGGCTCCGAGGGAAATCAAGGGCTGAATCTGATACCGAGGACACATAATTTGATGACCGATTTGTGATTTGATGCTTCTTGAAACCTAACTCCAGAGCTGGTTACGGCCCGGTCTGAAATTTTGGAACCCAGGCCGTGCCGTCCGGATAACCATCTCAGGGCGTAAAAAGCTGGAAACCATCCCGGAATACACCTAACTAAATTAATACTAGACGAAGCCAAAATATCCCAGTCGGTTCCTGCTCATCTATTAAAAACATCCATTCTGCGCTCTATTGTTAATTCCACCAGTCTATTTCTGAATAGAGCGCCATTTCTTCTTCCCATCTTTAGCTCAGCTGGCTGTCCCTATTACCATTCGGTTCATTTCATTTGCTTCGTTGGGGGCTAGCCCTGGTCGGAGCCGCCTCTTCAAACTAAGCAGCTCTTTTCTTGGCGCGGAAGGGGGAAGGAAGGTTCATTTGGTTGAAAGAACAGAATTCGTGGGTGGCCGGAGCAAGTTGAGACTGGAGCGCGACTCTCAGTTAGACGGGGCGTTCTCCACCCAAATATGACCAGGGACGGCAAACCAGGGAGACCAAACGGGTTTAAAGCTAGGACAGAACCGGATGACGACAGATTGTTGTTATCGGAGCATCGGAGTATCTTTGGAGCATCTGGGTCCACCGCCCTCTATTTTCGTTCCAGCGTCTTGAAATCTACACACGCGTATGTGTCTAATAACTGCCTGAAGAGGCTATCTTTAACTCAGATAATGGCTATTTTTTGCGCCTGCTCCCCGACCACGGCAATATTTTTGTCCCGGCTACGCTCCCTGAGGTATACTTTCCAACAAGAACGGAAGTGTGTTTAGTTTGTAAAACAAATGAACCAAAAATTGGTCGTCGACGCAAAATTCGCCGAAATGGAAATGAACCGAATGATCTTTCAACTGTATCATATATAGATGTACAGGAATGTACGCAACTTCTCGTTCGTAATTTCGATAATAAATCAACGGCCACCGGCGGGTATTCGCGACGCCGCGGTGTTATAAAATTAAGTGAAATTAGAGTTTGACCTTATATGATGCGAACTATTACTAAGTAGAGAGGATGTTTTGTGAATTACTAGATTAGCATTAATAAAAGAAGGATTCTATGTCGGATTAGAAGGATCAACTCCAGCTGCAGCTGACTACTGAAATCCTAATAAGAATAACAAGATGGGAGAAGAACGCTTCAACTCCGGACATTTAGTTTAAATCATCTTGAGCTCAAATAGGGTTGAAACGTAGTTGTGAATATTGGGTAATACGTTAGCTATTGGTCTTGTCCGAACTTATTCTTCTAATTAAAGGACTTGTGGTACAGTCTAACAAGTCTAACAAGCTACTGGGTTACTGTAGCCATACTGGAAGTTTCGGTAGAAATGTTAATGGAGCGCAACTGGAGTATACTTTTAAGTATCTTCTATCAATGACTTTACGAGAGACTACACTGAACCAGACCAAGGAATAAGAAAACTATTTTGACTAATATGGTTTGTAAATGATTCCAAAAGGCCCGACCTGAAATTTTCAATCCCAGGCCGGGCCGGGTCGGCCGGATAGCCACCTTTGCAGCCTCAATATGAATAACTTACTGGAATAATTTGTTGGTTGAATTGAAGACAATGAGTGCAATTTCACAGTCACACAGCACAGACAGTTCGTACGCTTTCTTCATCAATCCGAACTTTCTCTTGGTGAATGTCACCTAAACATGTATATATTTAAATATAGACATATTAAATATTTAAATATATATACTATTAAAAGTTTATAATGTTTATTCCTTTATTTATGTCCGTGTCTTCAAATTAGGAGCTTGGATCAGCATTGAAAGCGGTGTCTGTGTTTTTGTTTAAACTACGAATATTAAAAACAGTAAATTTTAAAAGCCATAATCGAAGATAGGCCAAAATTTTTATTTTTACAATGATTTACAAAGTTTTCTAGAGTTTACAAAACATCCGAAAATTTTCTGCCCTTTCCAAAACTGTTTTTAAACCAGTTTTACAGGAGTTGTTCAGTAATTCATCCAGAATGCTAATTTCCAACCGTATTTCAGCATCTCTTTAATTTTCAGAGTTTCCAAGTCAAAATCCACTATTCTTGCCCTTATTCTCAATTTAATGTCCTTTACTTCCGCAATCCCTCCAGGGGCCGGGCCGGCCCCAGCTGGGCCCGTTTTCGCCGGCAAATTCCGCCAAACTTCTAAATTTAGCCGCAGTTTGCTATTTTTAGCAAGTCTATTCTGGCTAAAAATAGTCCCTCGAATGGTTATTTCGGTCTTGGCGCGATGGCGGCAGGCAGCGGTGTTGAGTATGTATGTTGTGCTGTTGCCAGCATCATGCCTGTCCGCTGCCAGTATAACTCCACTAGCCGGCCGGCTCAGTTTGTCCGCTCTCTCGTCCGCTCTGCCGGTCTAATTGCCAGCCGGCTCTCTGCATTTGGCGCTCTATTTCAGCGCTCCAGCTGATGACGTCACGGCCTGCTCTCGCGGCACTGCCTCCCGTTATCGATTCTCGCGTCACGCAGAAAATGAATATATGAAACATTGGCGCGGCGGTGTAGAAAATGCCTAGGCGGAGGAGTGCGCCGTCAGAGCCGGCGGCGAGCAATTCGCTAGTCGCAGAATTAGTTAGGCGGCTGAATGGAAAGCAGGAACTGAAGACTAAAGATTGCCAAATTAAGGACTTTTTGACCAATTTTTAAAAGAGACCTGGAAATTTAGTTGGATTTTGGGTTTTCAGCTTCAGACCGGGACTATACCCTCGATACCCTGGGCCCTTCGGGCATCGGAAGATATGAAATTTGGTTACTCATCAAACGATAATTTCACCCTAAGATTTTTTTAGGCGAGCTGCAGATTCTTGAGGTTTTCCTCAGCACCCGGCCAGATTCAGGAAATTTTAAAGGTCTGCTCAAGCAAAATGTGTATTCAAGTTCAATTCCCGCCAAATACGATTAAACTGAAAACAAGTTGTTTGGCTCCAGCATATGCGTGTAACTATTAGGGCAGAAGTTTCTCAGCCGGGCGCCTTTTCTTCCAGCAACGAGTTTAAACGACTATTCTGACGGCTGTTTATAGGACTGTAAAGAAGGAGCCCAAAATATGCACTGTGTTATAGTCCAACGAATTTGTCGCAGCCATGATGTTTGGACTTAGGCCTAAGTTTGTAGTTTTTGCAAATTCTACTTGTTCCCGGTAATTGTAGAGGCCAAAACTATAATTTAAAGGTCTGCTTCACTCAAAAAACCAAGCTTAAATAATCGGCAATTATGCAAAATACCCGATTTATTAGCTAAAACACTTGCACTTTCGGCTTTCCATTACTGACTCACGCAGCTTTCTTATAGACAGACGAGCCAGTCTAGAAAACGGATTACTGCTTATTGTCTGCGCTACCGTAACCAGAAAAAAAGGAATACGCAAAAAAAATCGCGGTGTCACGAACTCTGACCTAGTTTCTGATATACCCAATGATATATCTTCAGTGCCCGTAGTATGAACCTGCCCGGGTGAGTGCCCGGGCAATTTTTAGCGCCTCGAACAGTTGAGAATTGTTGCCCGGGCAGGCTAAAAACTGCCCGGACACCCACCCGGGCAGGTTCATACTACGGGCACAGAATACGCAAGGTTGCTAACCCCAGTGCTAAAAACAGAACGCGAGTGCTAAAAAAGCCTGCCACCCCTTTCAAGAAGTTTGCACCTACGTGCCCTAGCGGAGCGCTGAGCCCACTAATTGGACTCTTTTTGATCGAAGGAAAAAAGAAACCGAAGCTCACTCTAAGGGGGCCGAATACTCAACTCTCCCGCTCTTTAGATGAATTGACTTCAATATCAAAAATGTGAGAAAGGGGATAATTTAGGAATATCAAAGATTGCCGCAAAACGCCTACTAAAACGGGAAATTTGCATTTATTCAGTAGAGTATCTTTGAAAGTGTGAGATAGAATACTATAAGTTAACTTTATGGGTGGCCTATTTCTGGAGTAAAATGATTTTAAAGGATTGGTATTGATAGTTTAAGCTCCTGGTACTCGTAATATGTTTGCTACAATGATAAACTAGTGAACTGTTCGAATACCACACAAGATCTAATAATATTGAAGTACTGTTTTGAGTTCAGGTCCCGACAAGAAGTTCAAAAGACCGCCCCGGTTACTGTACCTGTCGATTCCGTTCATCTTGAATCCTTGTGATCTGTATCTTCTTGCGACCCATTTTTCGCGCGTTTGACGACGTTTTGACTCTGGAACAAGTGCAACATTACGTATTGTCTGAGATACCGTAATCAAAATAAAAGGGAAAGAAAGAAAAAAGAACAATAGAATAAGAAATACGTCAATACGCAACATTAATATCGTCGGCGGCAGCGGTGTCAAAAATGGTGGTCAACGCCGTCTTGTGGATTGCGTATCGGAATAATGATAAGAGTGAATTCGCGGCAAGTGAATATACAGTATATTAATAGCCATAAAAGTGATAAAATAAGGGTAAAAATAGACAAAATTGACAGGAAAAAGCAGTTTTTAGCAGATTTAACGACTTCAGTTCTGAATATACGTGGACAGCACACGAAGAGTTCGAGAAATGTATTTGGAAGCCACGAAGCGATGTCGGAAAATCCCGGAAGCAGTGTTAATAAATATGTTTAGTACAAAACCTGCAGTACAGTGTATGAGAGGCGGAAACCAATGTTGCACATGATCGATAAATAGTTTTGTGTTTACAAATAGAGTGTATTTCAGGAGCTAGGATTTTAGCGTGGTGTATTCCCAGTAGAAGTGTTAGTTTAGAAAGCTAATATTTGTAAGTTTAAAAATGAAAATAGTATTATAGTTGTATATACATATAAGCTTAAATTAAACAAAATATATCGATGTAGTATGAAGGTCACCCAGGTTGAGTGGCTACAGTAACCCTAGCATTGGGTCATATTTTCGGAGCGACGGGTCACGGGCTCATAGGAGCCAGCCGACTCCGACTGGCCGCCCATGGAGTCGACACCGGGACTGAGTGATCCCGTAGCGATCACAATTTTCCGCTGAAATTGCTAACAGCGGCTACTCAGTAATTCCATAAATAGTTGATTTACTTCGTGTGTGTGGGTTCCTGTTCTGGACTTCTCGAAAAACCGGAACAAGCGCGCTCCATCGCCATTCAGGTCAAACTTTTTAACAAATTGAGCTGAATTCGGGAGTGGCGGGTGGTCACGCCCCCAAGAGTAGCTCAACCGGAACAGGTCAAACCCATATCCACATTCGAGGAGCACTTTTGATAAATTAAAGTCTGGCTCCTACGCATTTGACAATAAAAAGTTATTTTTAAAATTACCTTTGAAGTATAAAATGTGACTTTAGAAAGCTGGCCAGGTGGTCCGAAAAATCTCGTCGCGCGGCACGAAATGTAGGCATTGTATCCGATTACAGCGAGCTTCAATGTCTGGAGATGGGAGCCGGAAGCTCGCTCTAACGCTAAAATTGACATTGGAGCAGATTTTTCGAGATTTTTGATCTCAAAAAAAGATAAAATGTATGAATTAATGCAAATTTGCCGGTTTAATTACCGAATACAATAAAACAATTTGGAAAATAAATGAAATTTTTGGCGCAAATTTGCAAATTTGAAAAAAAAAACATTCTTTTGAGATCTGAAACACTTGCGGCAACATACACACAATGGTTTAAAAATGATCACGGGTGGTTGTTGCTAAAAAATCAATATTTCTCGAGAAGAAAGCAAAAAATAAGAAAGAAAGGGAAGGAAATATGAGCTATATAACTGTGATGCCTGGACGGACCGGGCCGACCGGGCCGGGCAAAAATTAACCGATCCTCTTTGCACCCAACCAGAGAAGGCGGCTCGGAAATCATCCGAAGTTAGGTAATCGCTAGAGAACTGAGTTGAGAATCCGGTACTCGGAATCCAGAGAGCTCCAGGTTTCCGAACTTATAAAACAGTTACTCCAGAGACCCGCCTGAACCGAGTGGACTTACTTCAGTTTCAAGAGATTTGGCACTGAACAAAACGTAGCGACAAAGTGTACAAGTAAAAGCAAATAGTTTCGCATGAGCGTGCTTTAGCCTATAGTCTTGTCGAAAAGCGAGAAACATTTAATAATTGCAATAATACTATATAGTCGACTCCCAAGGTTTATGCGGGATAAAGGTCTTGGCAATTTCGCCTTGTTTTAATAGAATATTTTGTTCTAAATTCTACGTTTGTGGGTGCAATAGCAAAGATCTGACCCATTCAGTTTGCAGCTCGCACCGTACCCCCCTGCATAAACCTTTGACGTCGACTATAACAAAAGGAGTATTTAAGAGTAATAATATTCATAGAAAAATATAGAAAAATATGCTTACCAAGTCTTCAACTTATACAATACTGCGGCTTGCTAATAGTTTAAGAATTGAAACAAAATTCAATAACTTAAGGTGAAGTTAAACGTTTCGTCTGCTTAAATGAAGTTGAAAGTTGAAGGTTGCCGCGCAGCCGTCCCCTTTGACTGCGGGGCAGCCCCTTTGGTTCCAGAAATGGGCCCGCAGTGGCCCGAATGAATGACGCCAGCGCGGCAAATGATTAATAAGGGGTGTGATAAGCAATCAATTGAATTACATTCGAAGATGGACGGCGAGAGGGACGGAGGACGCAGACATTTGCCACCGGAAGGGCGTCAAAACTCGCAAAACAACGCAAGTTGCGCCAAGTCGTTTGAGCAAGGCGTCTTATCGGTTACTTTGACCCGGCTACGTCGGGATTGTTTGAATTTTAACCTTCTACAAAAGGTTTCTTAAAGATAGAGTTTTCCATTACATAGTTTTTACTTTGAACGTTATCAAAAGTTGAACTTATTCCAACTCCAAGTTCTTTGAATAAACTTTCAGCAATCCTTAATCTCGGGACCACCTTGACCCTCAATTTTGCTCTCGTTCTTCAAACTTTTCTCTGCGTTTTGAATATGTTTGAGGGCGGAGCAGGCAGCTCGCGGCAGTTAGTTTGGCAAAGAGCAAGTTGTCCTTATGGTCCCGGAACGAAAGATTACTTGTTGCTAGTAGAGAATGCCGTGGCGCTCAAAGCTAGCTGAGCTGTGAGTGAGAGAAAACTCAATAGAGCAGAAGCAAGAATAAAAAGCAAAAAGCAAGCAACCAATAAGGAATAAGAAATGATGCAGACCAGAAAGAACATGTCCTGCTCAAATGTCGGGTCTAGATTTTGCGCTTTGCCACAATTGGATGGTACTAGGCAACTGAGAACATGAAATAAAGAATCTGGCACTAAGGGTTTTCTTTGTGATCAGTTCTGAAAAATATACGACAAAACAAAGGAGACCGTGAAGCTCGCCCCGAGGTATTTCAGCTCATTACTTCTAAACTTGGTGTTGGAATAAGTTCAACTTTTGATAACTTTAAATTAAAAACTATGTAAAGGAAAACTCTATCTTATAGAAAACCTTTAGAAAAGCTTAAAATCCAAACAATCCTGACATTGGACCGTAATAGGCTATGTTTTTAAGAGTTTGCGGATTCTCAAGCAATTGTCCGGAGAAATAAGATGAGTAATAAGATCCAAACTGTAGACTGATGATGCTAGACTTCGAGATGATTCTGCGAATGTCCTCGGAATTGAAGTTAATTCAGGATAATACTAGTTAACCGAAAAAATTCGCTAAAAGAACTGAGTAGTCACTTTTAAAATAACTGAAAATCAGGCCCGCACGTGACTTGACAGGCCCATTTATGCTAACTTAAGTCAATAAACAAATAGATTATGCCAAATTCAACTTTTTAAAAAACTTTGGAACGTCAAATTGCGCCTCTTCTGACTCATATACCTATTATAAACCTTACGATCAAAGCAAATTGCTCGAAAATCCTAAAAATCCAAAAAAAAATTCCTAAATTCTAAAAAAAGTGCATCAGAATCTATGTATAAACGCATGCAGTTGAAATAGATAAGAGAGACTGAAAATAACGATGAAAGGGGGCGTAGCCTAGCGGGTGTGTCTCTGCGTCTCCCCGCTCTCTCGCCCCCCAGCCGGGCCCAGCAGTCTCAATGGAGCGCATTTTTCAACGCTCAAAGATGAAACTGAAGAGATGGGGTGGACGGGGGCGTGGCCTTCCTAGGCTTCGGTTCAAAAAGGGGCGGATGCCGGGGAACGAACAGGGCAGAGCTGATAAGGCCATAGGAGGTTAGGGAGCGAAACTTGTGTACAAAGGTTTCTATGGGGAATTTTTAACATCGCTCTGCAAAATTTAGCCAGGTCGCCATGTCAAATAAGTCTAAATACAGTAAAGACTCTTAGGTTTGATTGTTTTGAGTGATTTGTAAATCGGAACATTTTGGCATACCTAACTTGGCAGTCTACCAAAATACCGCTTTTTTAAAGATAAAGATTTATTGTGATTTTAGATGTTTTTTGCATTGAATTTTTGACCCCGCACCACTTATTGTGCCACGCCACCGCGCAAATAGTCGGAAACGGTACAGACAGACTTGTTAGGCAATGACTGGTCGATACACAATTCATTTCTGGAATTTACATTCATTAAAAACGTTTGATATTAATTCAACGGCCACACGCACGGCAAGCCGGCAGCGGCGGGGCCTTCAGAGGGGCGATATTTCAACGCGGCGTCGTTGATTTTTTGCCACCGTGGTTGGGAGTTCGCGCGGTGGTGCAATGATTTTTTTGCTCAGCCCGCTCGGAGTAATGAATTTATATATGTATGTATGCGTGTGGGGGTTAATATATAAGTGCACTCTGCTTCCTAACTGAGAAAAGACGAAAACTCATAGTTTACATAGGGTTGTTAAAATAGTTTTATAATATATAAATGTGGTGCTTTAGCCTAATGGTTACATCAGCGGTCTCTGAATCTCCAAGCATCTGAGGCTGTGGGTTCTACTCCCCGTAGCTGCAGAAGGTTTGGTAAACTAGAAGCTTACTTATCCTATGTATAATGCACCCGAAGACAAAATGATAGAACGGAGCCGTGGTTGCTCAGTATATTCCGGAATGAATAGCAGCAACCACAGTAACAGCAAATCAACAATTATCGTAAATTTCTTCGGAGAGATTCCAGAATTTGATGTTTTTCTGAATAGCTGAGAATAGCGTGCCCGATACGCCGTTACTTATATCCTGGTTCATCTAGTTAAAAATGAAACGATAAACTTGTTATTATCCCTAAAAGGTTTGACAGAATGATTCTGCTTCTTTTAGCATTGGAGCAAGAAAGATGAGCAGAGCGCACTTCTGACATCACTAGTTGGCTGTCACTGACGCGTCACTGTCCAAGTTTCTAATAACTTTTAGTCTGAGTCAAGGAAGACGCAGCGTTTTTCGGAAGAGGGATTTTAACAGGACCACCCATTCTGATAAGTATTTTATAAAACTTATGAGATTGGCCAGTAGGGAAGCATTTTGCTGGAAGAGATTAGCTGCTGGAGTTCTATTTCTAGCTGCATTGTCAAAAATTACGCCTGCAATACTTCAGAGAGTTAGTCCCTGGTCAACAGCAAGCCTTATCTCTTAACCTGGGTAAAAACTTTTTTTAGCCGGTTCCGCAAGTTACTCGCAATTCTCCGGCCGATTCCCGGCTTCTTGCCGCAATTGCAATCATCGTTTTTGACAGATCTCTGGCCTAAAGTCGGTCTTCCTCTTGAAAGAAGACAACATAGTTTTCACTACTATGAAATCATATTGGTTCTCGACTTGTTTATAGGGACCCTGCTACTCGCGTTCTACTAGCCAATTCTTCGCCCCCGCCGCGGTGTTATGCGCTTTGGTTGT
The DNA here is from genome assembly GCA_034691345.1 of Phasmarhabditis papillosa. Lineage (NCBI taxonomy): Eukaryota > Metazoa > Nematoda > Chromadorea > Rhabditida > Rhabditidae > Pellioditis > Pellioditis papillosa. The sequence continues at coordinate 14,057 of JAQGAV010001964.1, forward strand.
CTGAGACCCAGCCAGGAGGCAGGCCCCTGCAGCAGCTTCTTAAACTCTATAGGCCCTGCACCGGCCGGCCAGGCTAAAAATACCAAATGAATGCAAAACCCCAGTTCTTTTGTTCGAAATCTTTAAAATTTGAACCAATTCTCGAATTTTGCAGGTTGTTATGCAAGCACAATACCGCAGTAGCAGTGGGGGATTCCGTAATTTTAAAGGACTGAGCAATTAGTCCTTTAAATGAGCTGTGTTGTTGCATGCCGTGTGCTGTCATTGTGTGCAAAATGTTGTTTTGCTATTTTAAAGAAATGTTTTAGAAGTTTTGAAAGAGGTTGGAGGAAAGGTTGCAAGCAGAACCTAACTTATTAGTAGGTGGAGTCGGGACTGGTGGGTACTGTACCTTGTGAATGAATTTCAGAGATTCAAATAAATCATGATTATATTGATATATGATTCTTCTACAATAAATCAATACGGGGCCAGGATTTACTGAATTAGGCCAGACGGTTGGCAAAAGTGCGGGCCCACCAGGGCCGGCCCTTGCCAACCCTGGGCTAGACTATTGAACAACTTTCCGGATAACTGATTGAAAATAAGTGACTACAAATTGAAAGTTTTATAAATAAGTAAAAACGAACCCAATTTGCATGTAAATTGCCTACTGTACGGCATATTTAGTCCTAGTTAGAATGCAAGGGTTACGGTAGCCCTAATATGATATGTGTGCACGTCGTGTATTTGGTCAATAGGAGCACATACCTTTAAAAAACCTGATGTTATGAGTCGCGGTGTTACCAAATCAGATGATGGCGCGGTATCGAAAATCAACTAGCGTGTTGTAAACACAGTAAGTGAATACCGTTAAAATACTCGAAACGAACTTGTTTATGTGCCAGAAATCGAAATAGGTTATTTTGTACAGTAAAACAATAACAGTAGCAACATGGCGCCCTCCCTGGAGAAAAGTTTTGTTTTGGGGCGCATTTCGTAACATCCTGCCGCGCTCCGATACAAAACAGATGAACACTTCGGTGTTTATCGGCCAGCTATGTAGTGCCTTTTAGGCTAACAAACCAAATATCAATATGAAACTGTAACTTGTAATAAGTTTTGAAATACAGGGATCTTTTTACGAGAGGTTTTATTGGTGGACGCAGGTCTGCGAATTTCACGGGCCGGCAGGGGCCGAAATGTTGAGAAACGGGCCGGCCCGGTCGGCCTTTTCCCAGCCCTCGGTGGACTAATCGCTTGCAAAGGGTTACGGTACGAACTGCAAACTATTTAGAGCTTACTAGAGCAAATTCAGAGCAAATATATGCTCCAATTTTAATTTATTAGACCTTTATTGGCAAGCGATTAGTCCGCCGACTATAATAGTTTTTGCAAAAAAAAACCAGTGGCTAGAAACTTAAGCTTGAAAGCGAGATTCATAAGTTAGGTAATTAAGAAAAGACAAATTTATAGAAGATTTGGGATTTTTTAGTCGGCTTTCAGCTTTTTCCGCTTTCTGGAAATAAAAAAGAATGTCCTTCGAAGAAACCACTGCGCAAGCGCGGCATCCCCTAGGGCTATGAGTAGCACGACGTGGCAGATTCGAAAATCAAAGAGTTTAAAGGTCTAAGTTGTTAGGTCTTAGCGCAAAGCCATATATTCATTGGAATACTGTGTATTAAAAAAAGATAACTAATCCTATAAAACTCTTTCGTAGCTCGTTGTACAGTTTAAAGGTCTATCCTGGTTTGTTAGGTCTCACCACGAAAACAGACATATTTTCTATCAACGTTAAGGTCAAAGTAAACAATAATGCACATCATGCCGGTGACGTTTGTAAACTATAGAGCGGTGGGGCACTCTTTGCACTTTTAAAGGACTGATATCATTGAATACGAGAATCCGTGCGGGAGCCAAAGTATATTTGAAAGATACTACTGACCTGTGATTGGTCACGAACAGTTAGTTAGCAAACACTATTCAAACTGGAGGAATAAGATCTTTTCAGTTTACTAGTTTTCAAAAGCTACGAAACACGAGATCGCCGATATTTGGAGCGAAGGAGTGAGACGAGGGAACCATTGGAAGTGGGACCCCATTGCACAGCACCTAGGGAATCAGAACAAAATTGCAAGAATTCTTTCTTCGGGAGAATTCGAACCATCTAACTATAACTTATGAGGCGAAGCTTCTAACCACGAGGCCATTATGCCTCTCTTCAAATTCTTCTTCAAAATCACAACTGTGCCGTACTGAAGTGAGTCGTCATAACAATTAGCTAGAGTGAGAGTTCAAGGGGCTGGCCGGTGCATTTGGTTGTATTTCTTGAAAATATGGACTTATATCCATTTTTGGATTTGCCGGGGCCGGCTATCCTGACCCCTGACTAATTATGATATCTAGCTTTTCATAAGAATAGTTATTTTTCTCATCTTCAAAAAGTATGTACGTGTAAAACAGCTAGCATAAACTTCTTGCAAAAACTTTTTGGGTTCAAAAAGTTTGTCCATGTTTTAAAGTAGCCGACTAAGCGACAAAGATCGAGTAGCTGTAACTGTCCCAAGGGGGGGGGGCACTGCGCAAGCAAGCAAAGAACTAGAAGTTGGAGAAGCGATGATTATTGGAGCTTAGTGGAGTGTTGTAGCTTGTATAGTCCATAACAAAAGAAGACTGCAGTGCGCGATGTCGTGTAAGGTTTGTAAAATCGATCACTCTGTGGCAATTGGAAGGTTCGGAGCGCAATTTTTTGTTTGATATCAGAAAAATATTATTGTACTAGTTTTATTTTGTATCATATCTAGAAAAAGACAAATACGAAATTGCGGAAGCCTATGTATACCACCGCGCTCTGCGGTCCTTTGTTTGTTATAGAGTTACCAACTACAGTATCCCAACTGCTACTCAAAAGGTCGCGGGTTTGATCCCCGTCGGCACCTTCAGTTTTGCAAATTTCTAAAACAAGCAAAACTAGAAACTCGTAAACTTCGGCTACATTTGAAACATTTAGTGAAACATGTAGCAGACAAAATGTTTTCTTTTTTAGGAGTTGGTTGTCAACAAAATAAGAGACAGCTAACTGGTGGTAGAGAACAGCTGGAGACGCAGGCACACAGTTTGACTCATTTTCGGAACTCCGAAGAAGAAAATAAAATAACAAACTATGTGAAGAAGCTGGAGCTGCTTAGTGAGTAGGAGATGGATTTCGGGATAAGCTGGAGAAAAGTCTGGAGCCATCCGGATAAATAGGATAAATAATGACAAATACGAAAGGAGCTTACCCAGCAGATGCAGAGCTAAGCTTCAGCCTAGGTTGGATTGAAAAACTGTGAGCTTCATGAATTTAAGACAGGATTTGGGCTGATACATAAAAGTAATCGCCCTTCTTCAGGCTTCATAAGCTACGGTAAGGAACAGGACTGTTCGGAACCGCCTAAACTAAATTATGACCCTCAGAATTTTGAAGCCACGACCCATCGTGGACCGGAATTCTAAAACTACGAAGCTAGGGAGCTAATAATATTGTGAAAGTAAATTCAGAGTTAAAAGAAAACATTTTCAAACTTTCTTGGATGTCATTATCCCGATTTGGCAAACTCAGCTTCACTGTTCATATTAAAATCCCGTCTCCATATCCAGAAGTTGGAAACCGCCCAAGGAGTTCAGGCCTAAAAGTAAAGGTAAAGTATACAAATATAAGAAAGATTAAAAAACAAGTATTAGCATTGAAAATAACATATATTGAGATTCAAGACGAATAATGAAGTGAAACTTGCGTATTTATAGGATTTTTAACACCGCACCTGCAGGCAAATTGCACGCGCGTACTTGCAAAGTACAATATTGA
>JAQGAV010001965.1:0-17878 GCA_034691345.1 Phasmarhabditis papillosa
GTACCCCCCCCCCACTCGGGCGTTTCTATACTACGGTCACGGGCCGGTTCAATTCAGATAACAAAGAGTCAATAACTTCCTAGAGAAAGTGAATGAGCTTGTGGTGGCCTCTGTTTTCGGTGCTCGTTTTTATACCCCTTCTTTTATAGGCAAATTTATGTCTTTCTGTCATGTTTCCATATGAATTGCATAGTATCTTGAGTGATTAGAAAATTAGCTTTGTGGGGGGTCACCACCGCACTCTGGGATACTAATAAAACCGCATGCCAATAACGCTCTAGGTACTTCTTAGGGCAATATTTGGGGAGAGGGGGGGGGGGTACCCCAAAAACTGAACATCGATATGCATGTTTATGTAAGTTATTTGTAAGTTAACAATTTACTAAAGCTTAAAAGCAATAGTCAAGTTATTTGAAAACAATGTTTTGCTAGATTGTGTTTTTTGTTTTTGAAAGAGGCGAAATACGGGAACGGGATTCGGATTTGGGAAAGTTTTACCTATCCAAAAGAAGGCTATCGCAACTAGGGAGCGAATTCGGAGTCTAAATTAATTGAAAACCATTTCCGGTCAAGTAACCGGTTCAATTCGTTCTTGGAGTTCTTGTGAGTTACATCATTATTAAACTGAAGCCTTACAAAATAATTTGCAATTTGAAAAGTAAACGCTAAAAGGTATTGAACACCACATGCTGCTGCTGGGTATATACCACTTTATAAGGTAAGGGACACCTATTCAACTACTTCTATTCACTTTTTCAATTGCAATAGAGCACTGACTCTAGGTGAGAAATCAAAATACGAATACAACCCTTTATCGGATATAAAAACACATGTCCAAAAAGGTGATTTCCCTAACTTCATTAACATAATAGTGCCTTACAAGACCTAGAAATAGCTGGGGTGTTATTTAAAAGTGAAAGGAACACCTGCTCACGAAATTTCCATTAAGGACAGGATGACACCGGCAAATTTCGCACAGAGCTAACCGTGTGAGATTGCCTAGACTTAGTGGGGGCAGAGCTGGATACGGGCCCGGCCAGACCCGACTTGAAATTTTGAAACCCATGCCGGCCGGATAACCACCTCTTGTTAGGGGTGAGAATGGGCCGAACCGGGTCGGAACCAAATATGGTGATCTAAATATCGTACCCATGACTATGCTTGAATGTTCGTTTATAAATATCACTATCGTTTAAAGAAAACAGCGATGATGGGCAAATGTTATACATATAAGTCACAATACCATCATTGCTAGAGAAAACATAATAACTCAACCTATAGGTTCTATAGAACAAAAGCTGGTCCCAAAATAACGACACACCGACTAATTAAAGTCCGGAAGTGTCATAATTACGCATTTTCAAAATGAGTAAACAACCAATAAAGGGGCTAGTCTCATTTGTATAAAGTGGGCTTTTAGGAGTCGTGTTCTTGCGGGTCAAAACAATAGTGGCAGCCAAGTTATAGTTGCCCTCAGGGTCAGATTTGGTTATCCGGCCGGCCCGGCCTGACTTCCAAAATTTTTTTTTTAGAACTATTCATGCCTAGGTTTCCAACGGGGAACTTCGTTACACTTGATGCAAGATCAGTTTCAAAACCATTTTCTTAGTGGTGTCCTATAGACTATAGGCTATATAGTGGTACTATTCAATACAATTGATTAGGCAAATGTATATACTCTTACCATTAGCTGCCGTCTTCTTGCCAGATGTTCGTTTGCCTGTTTTACGAAGCATATTCACTCTAGAAGTTCAAATATCAGTGTGACATGAAAACTTAATGCACTAATTTTAAGGTTATACGATAGATAATGTCAATATATTGCTGAAACTAAAATAAGACATGCTAAAGCTATCTTAAACTAGAAAAATGTTCAAAAGTAATTTCAACTTATATAAAAGAGTCCAGTTTACATACTGGCGAAAGCTGAAGAAAGAAACTAGTAACCCCAAGTGGGTGATTGAAATCTCATTTAGAATTCATAGCAGTTTGAGAAGGTACGGCAGTGGGATTTCAGTAACTAACAGGAAACAATTAGGTAAGTGTCCAGTTTTGATGGAAGCGCATACCTAAGAGGTTAGTAAATAAGAGATTTATGACCCCTAATGAAAACAAATTCTAATTTTGCATCGAACTTTTTTCGACAAACAAAAAAAGAAGATACTAAACCAATGCTCCTGAAACGATTGAAATTCAGACAATACTTTCAAATAGTAGTCCTCAGTTATGTTGCGCAACACTAGAGTCACCTCATTATTGTGTTATTTGCGAGAAACCTGAAACTTCCATGTATGCGCTTTGAGTGTATGAGGAAATTATTCCCATAGAGAATAGAATATGACTTTCTGAAGCACCCCGAACATTTCGCAGACTACCTTTAAACTAATAATAATGATAGCAGTAAATTCATTCTAAGCTTTCCTCGTCCCTCACGCCGCTATTGACAAGGAAACTAAAACATCTAAATTACTAAAAGATTTATTTATTATCTAAAAAGGTACAATATACAGTGATTATGATTAGACATGTCTTAAATCATAGAAACAACTTAGACAAAATATTACATAACGGGGATGATGAATAGTTAGGTTATTTACAGGGAAATCATTGTTCGGAACAAAAAGTCAATTAAATGAGAATCTAGACTAATAATTGCCCGCAGAAAGCAAGATGATATCACACGTAAGACAAAAATATTTACAGAAGGAACGTAAAAGAAATAAAGCAGAAAATAATAAATTAGTTAGAGAAAACTACTAAGCATTGAAGTGAAGGGATCATTATGGCAGAGTCAACTGATCACACTTTTGAAGATGCAAAACTATTTACAACTGCGCAATTAAATTTCTTTTCGGGGGGTACCTGGCTCGCTAGAGGCTGAAGATCGACTGCTAGAGCTATGTCCTAGACTCAGGTATTCACATATATGCGACGGTAGCTTGTCCTGACTGGCTGACAACTGGTGGAAAATTGCTTCTGCAGAGGTGAGAGCATCATCCAATCGAATGTGCATGGACAAATCATTTACATGCTAAAATAACTATGAAATCGTTCAACAGTAAAATAAGGACATACTTTTAATATTTCCGTGAGTCCAAAGCGGTTATCTATGATAGTGTTAACTTGACTATCAAGAATGCCGACACAAAATAGAAGAAGGAAGTTAGGACATGGCTGTCCTGTCCATAACACCTTAACATAAATATATATAAATGTGAAACTATAGAATGCAAACCTCCCAAAGCTTGCAAGTATCATCGAAGCTGAATTCCCGTTTGAACCACACCAAAACCCATCGGAAGCAGAAGTACATATCATCGGACTGATGACTTTCTGAAAGTGAACTGAGTTAGTCAAATAAAAGTAAATACACGAACCGAGATAATTAGCAAGTCGAGGATTCATGATCATAACAAGATCCCTCAGCTGGTTCATTTGCAGCTTGATGTAGGCCTGATCCTTCTCAAAGTTCCGGTGCTAAAAATAATTGAATGACAGAAAAAACCTTTAGTAAAATAGGCAACAAGGAAATAAAACTTACAATCATTTTCATAACTTCCACGAAGCACCAGAATGCATCAACTTCGTTATCCATAACGTAAAGGATTGGCGATGCAAAATCACTCATACCTTGTACATAGCCTGAATGATAAGTAAAAGGCAAACATTAAATCAATTAATACCTAGATCGAAATCATACATAACGTAAGTCATCAGAAGGTTATGCAATTTCTTCAGATTAGGATTATCATCTCCTTGGAAGAATGGAAGTGTCCTGTCCGTTCTAGCGACATCCTTCTCTTGAAAAAATAACAATATAGTTAACAGACAACGATTAGAAACATACCTACAAGCCCTTTTCTCTTGGCATAGCTAGCAAAACGGTCTTCCTGGTCTTCGTATATCGACATCCACTGGGACTTCATTGTTTCGTACTTTCTTGTCAATTCAACACGCTTCTAAAAATAGAAAACAAATATTAGCTGTATAAAACGTATCATTACTAACCTTGTCGAAATCAGCTTGACTTTCTTGCCAACCGCGATATCCAAGTATGTACTTCCATACTTCTTTTCGAATTTCGGGAGAAACACCTAAAACATTGTACGTCACAATGTACACGCAACAATACCGACCTCCTCGGAATATGTGCATCTTCATATGATGAATATGTTGAATGTCGAATGTTCCATCGGGTTTTTTACGCTCAGTCCACAATTTCTACAAAAAATATAATTAATATGCTACAAATAATAAACTATACCTTATCTATAGGACTATCTCTGAATAGCTCGGGACGAGGCGGTAAATCGAGCTGAGTAACAACCTCGAACTCAAAACCATTGTCCGAGTGGACTCTATATAAGAGATTGTCAATAATAAAAGAAAAAGGTTTATACCGCAATGCATTTCCATCGTCTTCCTTTTTACGTAGTTCGCGCATAGCCCGGATCTGTTCTTCCTGGCTAACTTCATCTGAATCGAGAAGAGCAGGGATAACCTTAAAATATTTTGATTAAAATTAATTGAAAATACCTACCTGGTCCTGCATAAATGAAGTTATTTTACTGAATCCAGTGAGAGCAGTTGCATAGGGATTACTCATAAGCCTCTGAAATTAGGACTTATCTTAAACCCGTTGGGATGAAAAACGAACCGATAAAATGTCACCGTTCTGATCTAACATAGAGACACTTTTAGCCAACTCTGCTGCCTTCTCATCGACAACGAGCACAAGGTTGGGTTCACGCGCAGAACGTCGGAGCGTGATATATCTTTACATAACGCGTAAGTAACGAACGAAAAAAATAACAAAATAAACCTCTGTAGAACGTCCAAAAACTCCGTAGTTGTTCCGGTACGGAAATACAGTGGAATGTAGCTTGTCCCGTCCTTACAGATTAATCGGATGCATGGGAAATTTGAAACGCCTATAACAAAAATAAAGAACATCGTCACTAACAGTGTAAACCTTTTTTTGGATCCTGGTTGTAGAAGCTGCTCATATCGTTAACATCTATGGCGAAAGCCAGCCTGGTTAAATTGGCGCCACTCTAGAATATTAGATGATTATTTGAATAACCGGTAGTGGATACCGATTCAGCACTCCCTGGCGACCGAGCAACGGCATCTTTTTCATCGCCTTCTCCAGCTAGAACCCATCCAGAATCGCTGCCATCCTCAGTGGGGGTCCACTCGATGAACACTCCATTAAACTTAAGACAATCATATACGAGGTTAAAATAAAATTTCTTCAAACCTTTTCAACAATGTTTAGATTTCCGGGAATGAAATCTGGAGAATCTTCATATAATTTTGCAGCGACACCAGATAAGTGGAAAGCAATCTTAACTAATAAGTTAGTAAATATAATAGTAAGCAACTAACCTGATCAGGAATCATTGATCTTGACAGGTTGGATGTTAAGGAATCCAATGCTTCGTCCATCTCACGTTGATTGTCCTTCTTCTTGTTTTTGGCGTACTTGTAAATGGCGTAAGGGAGCATATAGCCTGAGTTATGATTAACTGAAAAGCAACAAATACTAAAATAAGTAAGGTCGATCGAAATTATCAGTAAAATCTATGAATCAGAGGGATATTTCAAAATACTTTCAATGCCATGACAACACACTGTCACGAGAGTCGATTGTTGCTCGTGGGCCCAAAAATAGCAAGCCATTCTGCAGCGCTCAATTGCGTACATGGTTTGCATAAATTTGTTTGTCAATTTTGTTACCAAGCTTGCAAGATAAATTTTACAATAGTTAGATAGCATTTTTGTCATTTTTTTAATGAACATTGTCAAAAAGTATGTTTAGGTGTTAGAATGCCTACTGTGGGTATCAAGAAGAACGTTTTGGACAAGCATTTCGGGAAGTGTTACTGTAGGTTCTTCCAGAAAATACTGATAATGCATGCAATTATTTTCAGCCGAGAAGGAATTCGACGAGCTGTGCTTTGAATATGGATTAGAATTAGACGAAATCGTAAGTTTATCAACGAAGGATGTTGAATAATCACTTTTCTTAGACTTCTGAGAAAGCCGCTATTGAGAAGGAGCGCTCGGTTTCTGCCACCGAAGCCGCTCAGCTTTCTGAACAGGAAGTATATAAGATTGACATTCCTGCTAATAGATATGATCTGCTGAGCGTCGAAGGTCTTACGAGAGCAATTCGCGTCTTCAAGAAAGAGTGAGGCTATCTTCCTATTGTCCTTTACTTAGGAAATATTCTAGAATCGACCAACCGGAATACAAAATTGTTAAGCCTACCGGTGATATTCAGAAAATCATTGTGAAGAAAGAGGTTGGTCAAGAAATTTTGAAAGAGAAGGTAGTTGACTATAGACTGCTGATGTTCGTCCTTTCGTTGTTGGAGCGGTTCTTCGGAATATTACGTTTGATGCTGATTCATATGCTTCCTTCATCGATTTACAGGTTTTATACTGGCATATCGTATCTCAATAGTATTTTTAGGACAAGCTGCATCAAAATATATGTCGCAAGAGAACTCTTGTGGCCATCGGCACCCATGACTTGGATACCGTGAAAGGTTGTTGAGTTCCATATATTCACAATACATGTAAGTGCTTCTTCAGGCCCCTTTGAATATCGCGCGGAAGTGCCTAAGGACATCCGATTTAAACCATTAAATCAAACAAAGGAATATACAGCGGAGGAGCTTATGACATTATATGGAGTATAGTTCATTATTTAAGGCATTTCTTATAATAAACTGTTTAGAACGACAGTCATTTGAAGCCATATCTACCAATCATCCAGGATAAACCAAGATATCCTGTTATCTACGATAGCACCGGTGTAGTTTGCTCCATGCCTCCAATTATTAATGGTAGGATCACTGCAATGTTGTTTATTAAATTATGTTGTAGGAGAGCATTCGAAAATTACCCTGAATACAAAGAATGTATTCATTGAAGCTACCGCAACCGACATCCAGAAGGCAGTTGTCGTACTCGATACAATTGTGTCGCTTTTCAGTCAGTACTGCGCCAAGCCGTTCACGTAATTTTACATTTGTTTACAATGTATATATTCATATATTAGGGTCGAGCCTGTGGAAGTCTTCTATGAAGCTGATGGACGTTCTGAACAATATCCAGTAATATTGTTCTCTAATATCCAGTTAAATAACATATTTTATTCAGAAATTGTCCTACCGAACTGTGACAGTAAATACTCCCACCATAAATACCAAGATTGGATTTGATTTGGACGTAGGAAAGATGGCTGATCTGTTGACAAGGATGTCGCTTCGTGCAAAACCCGTAGGAGATACTACACTGGAAGTCAGTGACCCTCATTATTTTTCAAGTTGGATTTTTCCTTAGGTTTGTATTCCTCCAACTCGACATGATATTTTACACGAATGTGATATTGCTGAGGACGTTGGAGTCGCTTACGGTTTTAATAATCTAGTGACCAGATTACCAGAGGTATTTTTGTTCTCATATTTGGCAAAAAATATTCAATATAGTCTAACACTGTTGCCATGGCATTCCCTCTCAATAAATTATCCGACCTTCTCCGACAAGAGGTTGCTATGGCTGGATGGACCGAAGCCTTGAGTTTTTCCCTCTGTAGTCGGTAAATGAAATTTCACCATCTAAGTTTTCTCCTCGATTTAGTGAAGATATATCAGCTCGTCTTCGTAAGCCAGACGCACTATCTACTGCTGTTCATATCTCCAATCCAAAAACCCAAGAATTCCAGGTACGCACATTTGTATAGAAAACAGCTTTAAATTAAAAATTGAAATAGGTTGCTCGATGTTCACTACTTCCTGGTTTGTTGAAGACACTTTCTTCTAACAGGGATATGCCTTTGCCACTGAAGCTTTTCGAGTGCCAAGATGTAATCTTGAGAGATTCTACTACTGGTAAATTAAAATACTGAGGAACGGCCGACATGCAATGTTTCAGATGTCGGGGCCCGAAACGAACGTCGCCTTGGTGCTGTTTATTACAACAAAGCCGCTGGATTCGAAATTATTCAAGGTTTCCTTGATAGATTGATGCGTCTACTTGATGTGAATCCTGGAAAAGATGGAAAGGGCTATTATATCCAAGCTGAAGATGGTAATGACTGAAATTCATACCTCGCATAGCTATATTCTTAGACGATACTTTCTTCCCTGGTAGATGTGCTTCCATCATTGGACCCAACAATGTGAAGCTCGGATTCATGGGTTCGAAATATGTAGTTTATTATTTACTGTTTTGATTTAGGTGCTCTGCATCCAGAAGTGATCACTGCCTTTGGATTGACTCTACCGTGTTGTGCTGTCGAAATCAATATTGAACCATTTTTATAGAGCAATTGTGCATTTTTTCTTTACGCCTTGTTAAAATTGTTTTGTTGTTTTAAAATAATATATTTAATTTAACTTTCTTTTCAAGCAACTCTACGTTTATCGTATGATATTATCATTATGAGTTGATCGTTAATAGGCATTTCGTTATTTTTAGATGCTGTCAGACTGTTTTTTAATCATCGCAATTGCCATATGTACAGCTCTGGCTGGAGAAGGTTTAACATATGTGCTTGTATATAGATCGGAACAGTACAAGCGCCTGACGGTAGGTAGTCACAACCGACGAGGCCAGCCTTTCACTTTAGGTTGAAATGGAGAAAAAGACGAAGAAGTTGGAAAAGAAGAAACAGGAAGCTGATACTTCCGATAAAAATACAAAGAAGCGATTGGAACGTGATGAGGAGCGGCTGAAGGTTGGTTTCTTGCAACGGTTAAAGCTTGATGCATATTATTCTAGGCTACCAACAGAGATATGTCAATGTTCAAGATGAAGTCTATGTTTGCAATTGGTTTGGCCTTTACTGCTCTTCTCTCAACTTTCAATTCAATCTTCGATGGTCGAGTTGTTGCCAAACTTCCTTTCACTCCAATTGGCTTCATCCAGGGATTCTCTCACCGAAACTTGGTACGTAACGTGTAGATCCACTAGCTGTTCTAAGTATATGGTCCATGTTTTGAATTAGTCACACTGCTAGATTCAGCCGCTGCTTAACATATCTTACTTCCAGGCTGGTGATGATATGACCGATTGCTCATTTATCTTTCTCTACATTCTTTGCACGATGACTATCCGTCAAAACTTGCAGAAGGCATTGGGATTCGCTCCATCTAGGTAAATTTTCTTCCAACTGATCAATTTTCACATTTTGAAATTGAGCAAGCATGAATCGAAATTTTCAGAGCTATGAACCGTCAGCAAGCATCTTCTTGGGCTCAAGGAGGCTCCCAAGGATCTTTCTTCCGCTAGATCATTTCGTTAGAATCATATGAACTTAATTGTTAATTAACTTAATTCAAACAATGTTGTAATTTATTGAAAATAAATAGATCTTGATATTTACTTTTGTACCGGTCATTTTGGGGTTTTTCTACATTTATGAAATCTGATCTGGGCCCTATATATGCCTTCTTGTGAACATTGAATCCGAATAATCTAGAGCAGATAAATAGATACTTGAAAAATCAAAGCTATGAACCGTCAGCAAGCATCTTCTTGGGCTCAAGGAGGCTCCCAAGGATTTTTCTTCCGCTAGACCATTTCGTTAGAATCATATGAACTTAACTGTTAATCAACTTTATTCAAACAATGTTGTAATTTATTGAAAATAAATAGATCTTGAGATTTGCTTTTGTACCGGTCATTTTGGGGTTTTTCTACATTTATGAAATCTGATCTGGGCCGTATGCCTTCTTGTGAACTTTGAATCCGTATAATCTAAAGCAGATAAATAGATATTTGAAAAATCGATGACAATTACCTTGGAACAAACTGCTTTCGAGGAACCTTAGGGCGCAGGTTTTCATACTGCATTAGCAACATTTGAGGGAAAGTAGTTCCAAAGAAAGCACCATCAATACTCTTGTGTCTTGCAAACTTAGGATTGTAAACTTCTTCACAGCACGGACAAAACATTTTAACCTGAAAGGATAACCGCGTCGATTTGAATATGCATGTCGACGAACCGTGTCCTGATTGGGAGTATCAGTCAATCCAATAGGCAGCATATAGCTCCCACCGCACAGCACTCTTGGGCACGTCCCAAATTCTCCTCTTTCAAACTTATCAGCCATATCAGCTAGACCTCTTAAGGGACAAACGTGTCAATAACCATAAATACTCTAACCTGTTGGATAATATATAGCGAGCATGTACCAGACCATACAATAAAGTTGTAACACCATCATCGTGATTAATTGTGCGGTCATCTTAAACATCAAATATATAATGGAAGAAACGATGGTAAGCCTCACCATCGGCTGAGTCGTAATCCAGTATTTGTTTCATGTAAAATCCCATACGTGGTACGAACTGTTCAATACCAGTGAGATTGAAATTATCACTCAAGTAAGCATCCTCGACCTGTAAATATCGCAATGAACAACTCAAAGGGACTGGATCATACCTCGCAGAAGAATTCATGTCCCCGTTGAGAACAGAACCATTGAATCCACGATATGCAACTCCCCGAAGTGGACATAACGACCTCGATGCTGCAACGACAAATATAACTACGTAAAAATGACATAAGCGAGACATACTGAGTATAAGTGAAACAAAATAAAAGAAAATAAACTAAAAGCTAAATTGATTTCAAACTTTGAAGCCATCCACGAATGAATAATCTGTTTTGAATTTTTGAGACAGGCAGAGAGCGGCACGTACCAACGGCTAGAAAGCCACCGGCAGATGGCCAGTAACTTGCTTGCTGCAAGTTACTGGCAACATGTTGGAGAATGCAAATAGTTATAAACATTTAAATTCACTTATTTGCTTAAAGTCATTAATGATTTTATGAAGAAAAGCTTTATCCACAACCTAATTATTTTGAAAGTATAAGTTTGTTTGCTAGCAGGTAGAACTGCATTTTATGTTTAGCTATATAGCCAACCGGCTGTCTTGTGATAGTTTCAAATTTGACAAGGGATTTCCTTACAATTGATTGTATAGCTGGACCTTATTTAGAAATATAACAATAATAGGTGGTATTTAGTACAAAGGCTGATTACTCAGACTAATATTGCAAATTGTTCGCTTGTCCTAAGTAACATTTTGCAAAATACTCAAGTGTGAGACGTTCAAACCATTCTTAATGAGAAAAAATAAAGAAAACTACACAACTTTAATGGTTTATACCGATATAAATAAACTATGTATGACCTTTTTACCATTTCAAATTGTGTATATCACAACCGGGCGTAATCGAAAATACAGGAACGTACGTTAACTGGTTTGTTTATCACGAGAGCAAGGTTATCCATCACAAGCGTAAAACTTTCAAATAAAGGAAACGAGAGACGGATCAGAATTTCTGGGATTATGATTAGACATCTACTGATGTTAACCAAACAATAAGAAAAAAAGAAGAAAAATTGAAAAAAGGTCAACTGTTTTTATAATCTTGAACCCAACTGGAATTATGCAATCGAGCTTCTAATCTGAAGCTAAAAACCAAACCTTAAACGCAAACTAACAATTAGTACATACCACATCACCTAAAACAAACTGCGGGTCCTTTAGCCTAGTGGTTACAGCAGCGGTCTCTGAATCCGCGAGTAATTTGAGGCTGTGTGTTCGACTCCCCGTAGCAGCAGAAGGCTTGGGAAGCCTGCTGCTTATTTACTCCATGTTTTGTGCACCCAAAGACTGAACGTTAGACGACTCGGTCAGGGACTTGGTCCCAATATACAGATACCTGTGAAGGACGGACAAGCCATTTTCGAGACAAACTGTACGACTGGGCAGACAAATTTGCGGAAAGCTGTCTAAGTTCAACAATCCTGCTAACTTTTATTGGTAGTAGGTATAACTATATAAAAATCTTCCAAAGGAGTTTGAACCATAATAGAACGACGTATTTTGAATGTATATGTGACATACATGTGTCCCAACTTAGAACAGTCGGGTTTTCGTTAACTACAGCTTCCGACATGGTTTGATATTTTGTCACTTATTCAGGCCAGACCAGTCGGGCAACCCTGTACTCAAGCATGTAGCCCCCTATTTTTCACAGCGGCGCCCTCTTTTACGAAACTGCGTCGCTAACCACCAAACTTTAACGCTAACTTTTTTTGAAACATGTTACAACTGTACTTATTGTTTGTTTCTTTTTCTAATTACCTTGTATTAGTGTTCCCATTTCTTAAATAACTATTTTAAGCATGACGGTTATAAATATTGGCTCTCCAGCGGCTAGCGTCATTAATAATTCTGATTCACAACAACAACGCAAAACACAAGGAACCAGCACCAGCAGTTTCCAAATACAAATCCCCGAAAAGGCAAGTAAAATTTAAAAACATTAACTGATTTATTTTATTAAGGGTGATCACGTGAACCTGAATCCTCTAGAAGCCAGAATTCTGGATCATGCTCTACAATTTGGGCTTCCCGACACTCCGGATATACGAAAACATTTGATAAAAGCTGTTAAGGTTTTGATCATACAACTCCGAATTTCAATGCTTTTTTTAGAAAACAAACAGATCATCTATAGATGAAGCAGCACTAATAAATGAAGTGATAAGCATTCTTTTTGATGAAATGGATAATAAGAATAATCGGTCTAGTACCCCTCACCCGCTGCCGGTAGGTTAGGAAAACGGTCAACGAGAAAACAGAACTACTTTGAACTTAAAATTTTTTCAATATTGTTTCGTTTTTAAAGGTTCTGTTTCCTAAAAAAAGTGTAAACTGTTAGGATATGCATATTAGACAATTCAGGTTCACGGATGTAGTGAGAGACCAGAATCATCTCCGAATTTGTCCTGCCCTTCAGCTGCGGTTTCCCCTATAAACACTAACTTTGAGAAGGAAAATTCTGACTATCAAAAGTAAGTTCATTAACTAACTTTAAACTTTTGTATCATTTTATTTATGGAATGCAGTTTATGACTTAACTTCTCCCTTTTCCGAAATTATCATTATACATTCAGACTATACATATAATACAAAGTTTCAAATTATTATTTTAAAATTCACTGTAGGGCAATCCAAGCTTCACTTATGGAGAGTTCCATTTCCATGCGACCATTCAAAGTGGCGGCTCCAGAGAATCCCAGCGATCTACTCAGAGAGGGAGATATGCCGGTAACGAAAGCAGATGTATTATTTGACTCATGATACCTGTTTAGGTTGGAGTGCACAATATCGGACAGACTTGCTGGTTCAGTGTAATCGCTCAGATTCTTTACCATCTCCCACAGTTTCGACGGGTTATGTATGAGGCAGACGTGAATAACTCGACTCCATCGCATGTAAGAAATATATCTTATAATACTTCAAGTTATGAAGAAAGTCTTTTCTTATTCTTTTTCTTCTTACCCGTTTTTTTAATTAACACCGTTTCTCTTCATGAAAATGCAGTAGAAACCTAGGTCTTGATACGGATTATGCATCGTACAATCACAGATCAGATGATTGACCATATATCTAACACATATTTGACTGAACTACATTGTCAGTGTTATACGTTGCTGTTTTTCAGGAAAACTGTGAGACTCACGTACTGAAAGCACTGCGGGAGTTTTTTGCACGTATGGATTCATCACTTCAACGTTATTTGGACCCGGAACCAATGCTAAGAGCTCTATCTGCATGTAACAAGCTCTATGATAGAAACAGCGGCGAACTTATTGGACATCAACAGGTAATAATATTATTAATTATAATTAAAATAATAATACTGTCTATGCAGAAATGTATTAAGAATGTACTTGTACTAGTAATCGAACAAGTAACATTGACCATTCAATTTTCTCTTCGAGTTTTTGTTATTACCAATATATTACATTTTATAACTTTATAATAAGTTACAGAATTTCCCGGTTCATTTTGTTTCTTTCTAGGATGTAGTCGAGATGCTTCTTCGATTGGTCGATTGGCTCGAAAAAGCACTTCAGAAAACGTCGACGATGAATCCTATAGCTCTAGACACAACTATCAATGAAGCACAGGTAACATTAATCTAATACAATCGTACATATTTCTTTTTTAAGCAAATTGACTTTGATAAAATGGAAGTTTCACCTTGTTTGCCACAGAACAGCACTAAAACTGACGATAAAGGTATGAAGAAGATGTTCTTATATACTCAAGAGGCAATAAATATGCTGCGTTGTCAGCGTAATATCCAGGAGAGAGGCGGTTTTAGATAATAATAATGAAAGGAAAGCATATGGATGGGGATCGTTTTCTTCTAAGCTACATTCATTTTAATCTAATACCTTCTTTCTCCAATGGACGTATTCACCAACGTCCCACGGGAAAGGGAACCATTTTCATTCCCGCTAATAATCCACGGGAACACAAATCGTTCCCGGTAAAAGAATTTTGAATTCACGGGAATGGATGGGAACGTTGATGAATACCGTTTTCCCGCGTTTTCGTTCCCGTTCCCTTGACAGGAATATTGGTGAATACGGCCACAGGATACTGCGCGGGTAACGTAGTAACTGACCGTATAATTATTTAAAATTTAGAAACAGAGACGACATCATCAGCTATGGATTCCACAAATACGGTAGAAGTTGACGGTGAAGCTGTCAAAAACACCGTACCCCAGTTTAAAGAACCCCATTTACCAACAAGTTCCAGTGGTAAGCGACCGGTACATTTTATTGTTAAGCCTATTATTGTAGCTTATTGGTCGGAGAGTCCACTGAGGAAGATTTTTCATACGACTTTGGTGGAGACTGGACGAGGTGAGTTAAACGTCAAAAATCGTTGATTGTTATACATAGATTGGATACGTACCGGCTCCGCCGTTGCTTAGCATTTATTTTTCATCTTACGAGTATTTCATCTACTGTTACAGGCGGAGAAAGTTCTCTACAACATCAAAGTATGCTGATGCTTATATTGGATCTTGACTATGAAGACCTACACAGTGCATTTGAACATCAGAATCTGCTCGGTGACAAACAGGTAAATTTACTGAATCGTTTTTTTAATGTATTAAATGGAAACCATACCGCATGGCTGTCGATCACAATAAGAATAATTAAAAATATGCTTCTTTAAACTTAATATCAGCTTAAATTCTCTTTTCAGGTTCACTACAGTTCACTTCCTTCGGTGATGTTTGTTAATTTAAAACGGTTCCAGTATGATCTTCATACGGGACTTTCTCATAAGGTCAACAAACATTTCCATTTTCCACCAACACTGTTTCTGGATCGTTACTTGGATAAGTAAGTTGTTTAGGCTTATCGCAATAGACAGGCATTTGCGATAGTAGGAACATTTGAATTCAGATAGTGTATGCTTTCTGTTTTTGAACATGTCTGACCACTTGACCACATATTCCTAAACATGCGCTCTGGTATCGTCCGACATAGTAAGGACTAGTTTCATAATCCTTATAGTTGATAGTCAGATCAGTCGAGCAAGATATAAATATCGTAATTGTAAAATCTTATGAATGTGAAGAATAGTGAATGAATAGTAAATGTGAAGGGCACCTCGGCAAGAAGCTCAAACCCCCGTTTTGAGCTCGTTTTTACCCTGCCAGGCGGGAAACGGGCCCGTACGCCTAGAGGTGGTTATCCGGCCGGGCCCGTCCGGTAACCAGCTCTGCATACACTCAACTACTCTAGTACAAAGGACAACCTATCCTATTTCGGGCAATATCAGTTTTATTAATATTCGGCATGCGCGGCATTCCCTGAGTTATTATCTTATTTTTTTAGGAACTCCGACCTGGTCAACAATCTTTTAATTGAGCGAAAGGCTCTCGAAAACCAGCTTGGTCTTATGAGAGCTCAACTTAATGGGTAAGTAATGGCTTCTGAAATATACAATAACAATGAATATATGTTCTATTTTATTTTCACAGAACAGACATTAACTCTTTTTACAGTCCCTTTTTCTAGGTTTCGGGAGTTTCCCGTGGGAAACACCTGCGCTCCATTGGCGGATATACTGGCAGCAAGCAGCAATTTCATAGGAGGATCAACTTTCTCGCCTGTTGCAAATAAAAGTGAGTATCTAATTTGGTATGCCTGCGAGAACTTTCTCTCGTTGCACTAACTTAGCATAACAAATAATCAGCGGATTTATCTATTTAATGGATGCCTTCACATCTGCGAAAGGGGCCCTCCCAGGGCGGCCATGTTCAAAAAATGTCTTTCGAATAATCACAATATTGAGAAACATACTATTTGAAAACTGGCGCCGTTCAGCGGCCCTACCCAGTCCGATTGCAGTTTCCGCCATATCGCTTTATATATTTATATTTTCATTACAACTCGCCTGTTATTGTATCTACTTCAGTCTTGCCCACGATTCCACAATCGGAGAATAATGCAATGCTGAGAATAGTGCTGGACAGACTAAGTTCTGAAATAGCGCAGAAGGAAGCAGGTAATGTTGGTTCCGTATTATTCAAATGGGCGGATCGGCTCGCTCAAAAGTCGTCTCGGCACCGGCTCGTTTGCGAACGAGCAGAGCCCATCCGCTCATCTCTACCTATTTGACCAAGGTGTCCAATTCTTTTATTTTAAAACGTTCCGGACATTTCAGATGGGATTAATAAATTTTAACTTTAGAGCTGAAAGCTGTCGAAGAGCGGTTGATGCACATGATTGGGTCTACCTTCATCCGCGAAGATCTTCTGAAACTTGAATATCACCTCCGCGCTGTAGTGATTCACGAAGGAGATCTGAACAGTGGACATTACTGGGCCTACATTCTGAGTAAGTCTGTGCTCTCAGGGGGTGGAAACAACGGGCCGGGCCGTGGTCAAAATTATTAGGCCTGGCACGGGCTGGCCTCCTAAAATTACCTAAAGTACTTTGCAATGTGAATTTTTATAGAAAATCATTGCGGAAGCAACGTCTGGCTGAAAATGAACGATCGCTCAGTGGCTGTGTCCTCATGGGAGGACATTGCTCACGAGGCTTACGGTAGCAAAACCGCCACCTCCGCTTACTGTATGGTCTACGTAAAGGCAGATGCTGAAGCTTCCGAAGGTATATTAAGAACCGATAAACCCATGTGGTGAACTCAAATCCTGTTGGCGCCGCTTTTGCCGGTGCGGCCGCTTTTATGATTTAACTTTGCAGTTGCAAAAAAACAACATGCGTACTCTTCGCGAGCCGGTGCGGTGCAAAAAAAAGGCACGGCCTCTTTCGGCTTAGGCTTACTATATTGAACGTCCTATTAAGAGCAATACAATCTTTTTAGAGTCGTTATATATGCCCGAAGATTTGTCGCAGATAGTCACCGACCATAACATTCAATTACAAAACAAGATATTTGAATATTCCGAAACACAGGCCGCCAAGGAAAAGAAGGAACTCCCCAAACTACCAACGGTAAGGGATGATTCACTTATATAGTCAGTATCAAGAGTTAGGTGGGTTCCAGCGCTGCATCCTGAAGAGCGCAGATGTGTCAAGGAGCGGCAAATGTTGGCCATGGCCAACACTTCCTATGCAAGTGGGTCGTATTTTAGAAAACTTGGAAAGATTAGTGTTTTTCAAAAAGAGTACGCTATAGACAGAAAAAAGCATTCCCCAGATATCCCAAAAGTTTCCCGTAAGAGGGAACTGATATATAAATTGCTAGCTCTCGTGAAATAATTATTAATTTTCAATTTTCCTGTAAATTTTGAGCAACTTTACAATAAATTAAAATAATTGTTGGATAATTACCATTAAAACTAAGAAAAATATTTGCAAAAACTCTGAAAAACACAAGACTTTGCACACATCGATGCATGCACTGCGATTTCAATCGAATTGTTAGCATTGGGGCGCGACAGACCACATGAGGCAAGTGTTGTCCATGGAAAACATTTTACCAAACTTCGGATGGCTCGTTCT
>JAQGAV010001966.1:0-17871 GCA_034691345.1 Phasmarhabditis papillosa
GACCCAATTATCCATTCTCTGTCCACTTTTCAGTCAAAAATGCGGCTGGTCGAGAATGACTGTTTCGACCCGCTGTGCCGTATTTATTTTTATATTTTTACATTAGTTATTTATTATCTTTGTTATCATGTTCATTTGTCTAATTACATATATATTCTAGTCACAACCATGTCCGAATTGCTCTCTGGTGTGGAAATCCATCTTAAAGATGGTTCCAAAGTCGATGCCGGTGAATATCTGAAGGACAAGATGGTCGGACTCTATTTTTCTGCTAGTTGGTGTCCGCCGTGCCGCACATTCACACCAAAACTGAAGGTAAATTAATTTTGTTGTATATTTATTTACTAGATGTTTTAGAAATTTTATGAAAACCTCAAGAAGACCCATCCCGAATTCGAAGTTGTATGGGTGTCTCGTGATCGGGAAGAAGAAGATTTCAACGCATATTATGAAGAGCACATGGGAAACTGGGTCTACATCCCCTATGGAAGCGAAAAAATACAGTGAGTTATTTTTTCTATGCAGGTCGATTAGGCATTTATTTTTCTGTGTATATTCATACTCGAACAGAAGCTGGTTTAGACGATTTGGGTAGGCCAAACAATTGTGTTTGTGGTGAATCAAAGGTGAAAATTTGAAAATTTACGCCTGCAAACACGAGTTGTATGGCTCTCCCGTAGAAAAGGCCGAAAACGTTTGCGTTTTCATACCCACCCCGAGAAATTGTTTAGACAGGACGTCTTAGTTAGGCTACGTGTGAATGTACAAACATCATCATTTCACCATTCAATAGTGCATGAAATGCTTATGTAATTTAATGAAGCTCAAATACGACCGGATGATGACCTTGTGAAAGTGTTGTTCTGACCCTGCTTTTCTTTGGATATTTTTTTGAACTATGACTTCGTTCGGAGTAGATGGACGCGTATTCGCCATTAGCACCATATTTTTAACGATCATTTTTTTTAGAGAATTATTGGCCAAATTCGAAGTGAAGACGATCCCAGCTATGAAGGTGATCAAACCAAGCGGAGATATTGTGGTGCAAGACGCCAGAACGGAGATACAAGAGAAGGGCATGGAAGATGCCGAAGCTTTGTTCGAGGAATGGGAGGCATTCTACATGTAACGCAATGTAACCCAGTTCGTAATTTCGAAAGACAGTTTGTAATTTTGATGTTTCAATAAATATTTGTATTGATTTCTCTTTTGGTTTTTTCTAGGGGTTGGCTTGCTTGCAACGGCCATCATAGTAAGTAGTTCGACGAACTTGTTGATTGAATTGGAAAGAATTATCTTTGGTTGGGGTGAGTCAAAGTACGGTGGTTTTCCGGGGATCTATTTAAGAATTGTCAGCTGCATCGGTTTATTGGTTTTGGGGTTTAACTTATTCGTAAAGTTTTCGTCTAATTTGGGTGCACTTGTTGAATCATTTTGAAATGCTCATGATCAGCTGGTAGAGTAAGTGCTTCATTGATACTCGTTTTGGTTGAGTAGCGGAGCTTCCTTGTTTGTGTCAGGATCTGATGTGCTTTTTTTTAGCTGAAACTACTTTTTAGCTTACTCATGAAGGCTTTTCTTCAAAGTATTCTGCATTGATCAATATTTGACTAATTAAAACCAAGGTTTTGAGAAATAGTTTATGTCTGATACTGGTTAGTGAATCAACATTGTTCAAATATTGTCGCTCGATTGCCGGTCACGCTTTGTTACGCTGTCCTTTGAAACATCTCCCCTGTTATAATCTGCCACTTGGAAGGATTTTTTAATGTAGGATTGCTAGGATTCCTTGCCTACTGAATGGATCCGGAGGCTATAAGAGTAAGAATATATGTGACTATCCGGAATTAATTGATACTGAGCTGAAGTGATCCAGGGATCTTTGTAGGCCGACACGGACCACTCCGTTAATACTCCACCCGTGGAGTGAACCCTGTTCAGTAATCTCATAAACGCAGTAAAATCGTCTGAAGCAAATTCTCTGTACTTTAGTACTTGTATACTTTCCAAATTGTCCGGGTGATCATTTGGATCACAATAAATTCCATATGTTTACGAGGACGATCACAAAATTCGGGACGAGCTTCAGAACCTTCATTAGAAGTAAGACTACGCAAAAGTTGGGGCCCGGCCCATCGTCCCGATGGACCGAGGTCAAATTTTGAAAAAAGATCTTCAGCCGGTCCGGCCCGTTGGTTATAGTTAGTCTGTTAGAAGATATTACGGATTCATTGTGAATACTATTGCAACCTGTCGGTCGTTCGAATTTCATTCCTATAACACCTCTACTTGGCTGTATTCCACCTGCATTCATTCCCTTAAGGGAAACTCTGAAACTCTTCAACTGATTAGCGAAAGTTTTCCCGGCCACCGCCGGGGAAAACTAAAATTTTGGCCCAGCCCGGACCGGTTCGTTGGTCTGAGCAAAGTAGTTCAATATATAAGATAATAATTATTGAATAAACCTTATTCGAACAAATGGATCGTCTTTAAAGCTAGGTTTCATGAGCCTGCTTGGAAGTAAAATTGTAGTAGTGAATCTAGCCATGAATAATGATGTCCGCTTTCTCAGCACATTTGAATTAATTTTGTAAAGTTGTTGACAACTAATCTATCGTCACATGACTTCCTCCGAATAAGATTAATTCCTTATTTTTTCACTATATGTTACCAGTCTGGTTTGGTTTGCACTATTAACTCCACGGGCGGTCTTGCGGACTCGTTCTGAAGTGATGAAGTCTACCATACGAGTAGAAAAGTATAGAAACATTCAAATTTATGTTTTGTCTTTCTCTGAGATAGTCTGAAAGCTGCGAAGAATTGCCGAAACGAAGCTGTGTAGTCCATGTTTGTCCACGTCATATCTATAGTTCTCTTACTGAAACTCTTTAAAATTCATACTTTATATTTAAGCTATGTCAAATTCATCACTATATTTTCATTGTATAATCTTGTTAACAAGTACAAATTGATAACTACTATATCCCCTTAAAGTGAGAATGTTTCTTTTGTTTCATAGAAAACTAGAATTATTGTTCCAAGTGTGCTAGTTACTTTTAATGGTCATCGATATCCCCATATTTCAAACTTCGACCTTCAATTGATTTTCCCACAGTTATTGGAGTAATTTCGCAGTGTAACGTTGTCACGTGAATTTCAGTATCTTTCTTGATATAATAACAAAATTAAAAACAATATTACTCCATATAATATAAATTGGAAGACTAGTTTTAAAATACCACTGTAACGGTCAACCATGCCGTAATTTTATCCGCTCTTAACTTTTATATAATAACTCAATTAGACTTATGAATCACTTATGATGTTCTACTACTTTTGTAAAACTAGCCGAATACATACTATTAAACAATTGAATGCTTAATAAATGTCCCGAAATCGTATCCCAATCCTCTCAAATAATTGTTTATTGTAGCTTGAAGCATATACTATTTTATACGACTTGCTCAGCTTCCAGCAAAATTGCATATTCAATGATCTGAAATATGAAATCTATCACTTTGTTTTGTATTCTGCTGCTATCTACTCATTTTCTATCTCTGCGGGGTGAGTTTTGATAACTTTATTCTATAGAAAAGTTAGGATGAAGCTTTCTGCTCCGTAGCAGAATAAGAGCTGCAGGTCCGGTATTATCACAATCTCGGCGCCATAAAGTTAATGAACAATATGTCTTTTGTCTGGCAAATATTTTTTAGAAGAAGTTGTTAGTTAGAATAAAGGGTTTTTTCAAAGTTTGAGTTGGAAACCTGTCAATACGTTTAATAGAAATTCACTGAACAAGTCATCAAACTACAAAACCATCTATTTCAGCGGTAAAGCTAAATCTGGTGTATTCGGCTTGCCTTAAATATCCCAAACTCCCGTTTTGTGATGCGCACTTGCTAGGTTAGTGATATGATTATCTTCTGCAACGTTCATACAATAAACTGGTGTTTTCTCTTTAAAATTGTAAAAACAAGAACTAATTTAGTTAGGCGCATTTAAAATAGCGTGTTCTTCATTTTTAGAACGCGTATTCTGCTCCAAACCCTTCAGTTTCTGAAATCCAATTCACCGATACTAAGTCACCTTATGTTTATATTTCTAAGGGTTGCCTTCAACAACAACAAAAACCACATCAACTAAGCTAGAAGTATCCGAACTGATCGGAAATGTTGGTCAAATGGGAAACAATCGAGAGCAGAAAGAATTTCTTACATGGTTGACAGAATTTAATGATGTAAGTCGGCTTCACAGAAATCACAATTTTTGCATTTGACCATTTCTAATTATAGTATTTATATAAGCCGTGCCGCACCCTAGGGTGTCGAATAGAATTCCGTCCAACTATTCGGCTATGGCTAATTTGCAAAACAATGATCAAAACTATTAATGTAAAAACTTTTTGGCACCGATAGAAATACAAATATTATCAAATTAAGCAAAGGTTAAATTATTCCAACCGTTGGTATTAAGATCCGCTGACCGTTATGGAGAATATTGAATGTATTCTTGCTACTAAAAGCTGCTTTCTAAAATTTGTATGTATTCCAGCAAGCTCCAATCGATGATGATGATGACATTGCCTCTGGAGAAGGACTAAATAGAAAGTCATCCGTTAATACAGAAGCATATTGCGCAAAATATAAGGTTACTCATATTGAACATTCAACACAATCAACTGTTACAAAGATGAAAATATTACGTTTTAGAAATTAATTATTTTATTTCCTGTATCACTCGTTTCACAATAATAGTAGATTTCTTCGGGCCAGGGCTTCGGCCATTCATTTCGGAATCTTTTGAGCAAGGACGGCTCCTTTCTAACATTCAGTCTTCGGGTGCACAAAACATGGGATGAATAAGATACCACAGGAAATCACTTTGTTCATCATTCATTATTCCCTTTACAGAACAATTTCCACAGTTACTGCTCCGGTGACCGGGGAGAAGAGTTGGAAGACGTGTTAGCTAACTTCTGTCGTTCTTACAAAGGAAAGTGTGGAGATTTTGGATCAACAGGAACATCGGGAATTGAAGAGTAAGCGAAACTCTCATGAAAACGAACCCTAAGAACAGTTCACCTAAACAAACCTACCATAATATTCATTCTCTGAATCTTACACAACCAAATGTTTACAAACTTTTGAAAGGGCGAAGACCATTTTTGGTTGCCTGGGGCTTAGAAGTATAACACAGCTTAGCTTCAACTGCTTTTCGGATTTTGATAGACCAAATATCTCAGCGAATTAGCAGTTTTTGTTTATTTACAGAATGTTTAGGAATACTTATGATTGCAATATAAAATTTGAATCATCCGGCTAATTTATTGTATGCTCATGCTTGGAGGCAGACCTCTCAAAAGGCCGGGCCGGGCCGGGCCGAGGCCGAAATAACCAAAAATTAAAAAGGCCGGCCCGGCCCTAATTTTGAGGCCGCCCTGAGAGGTCTGCTTGGAGGTGACATTTTTGAAAAGGTATTTTCAATCTTACTTTCAACTTTCAGCGATTTCCCTCAGCCCAAAAGTTTGGAGAAGAACCTTCAACCAGAGACAACAACGAAAACTCCAAAAACCATGACTGAAGTAGAAGTTATAGTTAAGGAGGACAAAAGAACATTTACTGGTGAGTTCGTGAAATAAAACCTAATTTGATCCTTTAAAAAAGAAAATTTTTAAAGTTTTTTGTTTATAGCCGTAGAGTAGTTGACATTGCTGGATACATAGAATGCCTTAATGAGCCTGTAACGTCTATATAGTCGGCGTTAAAGTATCTGAGTGCTCACTTTTAAAATGGAGCCGCAATAATTCATCATTTGAAATTGCTCTGTCCCCTTGCCTTAGGGCGTGGCGAGCCGTGCCAATTTAATTTGCAGTTCGTACCGTATACCCTTGCATAAGCTCCGTCCGGCGACTATAACGGCTGTCACACTTTTAACGCTTTTTTATAAAAAGTTATAAAACGGTCGGTTTACACAGCTACTGTTGACGCTATATGAAAAGTTTGCCAACCGACCAAGACTTATGGGCTGACGCCAGAACATGTGTATTTAAAAGAACCACTCTATAAAAATACTTTCTATCCACTGAGTTACTCTTTCTAGGTCTTTCTTCTGAATATTGTATGAAATTTCTATCGACAAATGAGGAATTATGTCTGACTAAAACAGCGCCTGTCGGACAAACTAAAGAGTTCTGCGAGTCATTCAAGGATAATTGTAATTCAGATGGAACAAGTAAAAAGAAGGGGTATGGGCTATATGATTCATAGGATTACCTGTAATTTCTTTTGTAATCCAAATGTTTTAATCTACATGCAGAAGTGTAGGCTTATAACTAAAAGATTTTAGTTTTTATTTGGTTTAGTTCATTTAGCTGCAGTACCAATGTTTTATAGAAATATATGTGTACTTAAATGCAGAAGTCTTTATTTTTTAGCATGGAAACATAAGAAACTCAAATATAGCTCTTTTACAGTTCCGAGATAGAAGATGAAGACTTGGATGATTTTCCTAGCGAAGATGCAAAAACAAACCAGGTAGAAGGAGAATCGGCCGATGTTGTAAGTTCATCAAAGGTTAGAAAGATTTTAGCTCCTTAGAAGTTGCTGGGAAGGGCCCCTTCTTTTGAGTATAGTTGTAGAAAACAACAATTCGCGGTTGCCTGTAAAATAAAATTCGTTAGTTTTGAAATGATAACCAAGAACTGGAAATAAGCGTTATCTGGTATAAAAAAGCCTCGTTTCCGTATTTCATTTTTGTAGTGTTGTTATTATAAGTAGAGGGTTCGGATACATTTTCAACGGAAATAAAGCTTCAAGTAAAGATAATTCCAAGTAAATAGGGCTGGTCTCAATATGCCGACCCTGTAATCTGCCAGTAAACACCACTAATACGATCGACAGTTCTAACCAGTACAGTTTTTACAGAAACCGGCAGTTCAGGAGTACTGTGAAAAGTATTCAGAAAACTTTAACTATTATTGTGCAGGAGAGGATTCCACCGGGGCCAACACCGAGAAGTTTTGTGCTTCTTACAGAAAAAACTGCCCCGAGAAAGTTGGCTCGTAGGTTTTGTGTCCTATTTTATTTATTCATTAAGATAGATTAAACATGGTAGCATTTCATTTTTATAGTCTTGTTATTAGAGCTAGAGTCTTATGGTTAGTGTTGAAAAATGTTAACAACAAAATTGGTTAATCTCTTTTTTTGACTTTGTTTCTTCATAAGAAACTTAAGTTGACCCTTAATTTCCTATCAATATAGTAAAATCCAATAGCAACAAAGAATTAAATAGTTCTTTTTCACAACATTTTTTTGAAGAGTTTTCGAGACGTATTATTAGTGCATCTCATTAATATTAAATACTCTCAAACAATTATTGGCTTTTACTATAGCGAACCTCGTTGCTCAGTTGATCGTAGTAGTATTGTTAGTGTTATATTTAATAATAAACCATTATCTTATCTTCCATAGTATTTAGCACGAATTCTGTAGAACTTCGGCGTGTACGGCGTCAGACTAATCCGAGATCTTTTAGTTTGAAAGAATCGGGATCATTTTTAGGAGGCCGAGGCGTAAGTTTAATAGGAATTAAAGTAGTCTAGTATTACCTAGTGGACGATTAGGGTTTAAATATTTGTGATTAAAAGGGGTATTACTGTGTGGAACACTTGAAAAACCCCGTAAATGCTATTAGAGAAAGAATGATTTTCTGCAAAGAATGATCTTTAACGTAAGGCCTAAAAGTTTTCGGACCAAATTAATAATTATTTGTAACGAGTCACAAGAGCAAGTTTGTTTACGCGTTAAACATTTCATTTTGCGTTCTTTCAATTTTTATACTTCGTTTGAAAAGGCAGTCAAAAAAAGAACTCCTGTGGTTTCAAATAGTTTTCATAGCCTAGTTGATACTTTATTGATTCTTGTTAACTTTATTTCTGTTCTAATAAAATGTACTCTTCTTTATATCAGTGTCTAAGAGACGGTTTGGAACTTTTATTGAAACCACATGTTGCAGCGTACATCAGACGGCCACGGTGATTCTATCTACATTTATAGAGGAACAAAGAAGGAATATTGTGACAAGTTCTCAGTTAACTATGAGTACTACTGCCGCGGAGACAGCGACGACCCCGAAATAACATCCAAATTCTGCCCATCTTACAAACAGAGCTGCCCGGAAAAGTTTGCCTCGTAAGTTAGAAAGAGTCTTTAAATATTTCAAATTTCACGATTTAGCCCACCCAGTCCATTTACAAAAAAGGCGGGAACTGAGGAGGAGACAGAGGAAGTTGTGGAGCATAGGAAGGTATGAAGATACAAGGAAACATGTGTTATTTTTTCTTTCCCTGATATGTTGATGCTTCAGAAAGAAGTTTAATAAGGATTCATAAGAAATGTGCAGAATCTCGCAACACTTTCTATAACCTAGATTTTCTTGTAAACTGAGTAGATTTTATTATTGTTTTTGTTTACCACAAAATATGCTCATATTGAAAACATTTAGGTTAGCCGAAGACGTGGTGGACGTAGAAAAAAACTGAGGAGGAAGCGAAAACCGTAAGTAGTGGAGGCGTAGGTATTTAATCAGGAGCCTATGTTTCATTAGAACTTTACCTCTTTATGTGTTACGCGATTTTTATTAGATCCACTATATAACTTATGGTGAAACAAACCATTTGTATGTTTTTTTCGTAAGAGTCCATTTCGTAAGAGTCCATTTCGGAAGAGTCCATTTTTTAGGGTTCTGTTTTTTATTTATTCCCCTTAATAACAAACTATTAATGTGAAGCAACAATGTTTTTCAATATTTCAAATGTT
The DNA here is from genome assembly GCA_034691345.1 of Phasmarhabditis papillosa. NCBI lineage: Eukaryota > Metazoa > Nematoda > Chromadorea > Rhabditida > Rhabditidae > Pellioditis > Pellioditis papillosa. The sequence continues at coordinate 8,817 of JAQGAV010001966.1, forward strand.
TTAGCCATCCATGTACTCCCGATTGTAACCAGCGCATACACAAACACTGTACTGCTGACTGTAAATGTGACTATGCTTATCCACATGTACAAAAGTTCTGTAATCCCCCACCTTTACCTTTATTTTTAAACACATGCAGGTTTGTTGAGAGTCTGTAGCATATTTTTATTATTATGCATGCTGTCGAAATAGGAAGTATTAGTATTTTCTTTAATAAGTATTTGTAACGTACAAGTATTATATTAAGTAATATTGTTTCTTTTTCTTTGAAACAATTGATTTTAATCCTAAGGAAATGATTCGTTAATTTCAGACTTTGGTACAACGGTTGTCCCAAATACGAACGCTACCATTATGCGTCACAATTTGTCTACTCGAAAGCAGAAAAGGGAAAAGTCATAGGTTTGTTTTCATTCTGCCAAGAAGTCCCTGAAGCAAAATAAGGCAATTAACACTAATATATGAGATTTTGTAAATTCAAGAGTTTTGATAGGAATTTGCATAAGGCTTCTAGAAAATATGAGTTTAAGTATATATACAAACTCTACTTTTGAATTAGACTACATAACTATCATATGCTTTCAGAAGGTCCCGCGAACCAGAAGCCTTTCTCAGTTGTCTCTCCTACTGGAGAGCGACTGCCTGTTAATCTAAGGCAAACGGGAGTTGGAAACTATAATAATTGGTGAGATATAAATAAGTTTGCGCAACGTTTAGTAATTTTGAATACTGAAGTTAGAAACAGATAAATTCTCATTATTTCAGGGCTCGAGCTCGAGACGCGGCTGGAGATTTGAGGTACTTCTTTGTTTTAAAAATTCACTGATAATATTAGAAAGCAAAGCAAACATAGGTTTAATTTGCTAGAATGTGGAGAAAAGGTCTTGCTATTCAAATAAACGTTTCACAGTTTCTCTGCACTGCAGAGGGGATAATTGCATTGCTAGTTGTTAGGTATCCTCAGTAGTTCTCCGTACATAGATTGAAATTCTGTAAATACTATATAATTCAATAACTTTGTTTTCTAAACATTTCAGAACTCATGACGAGCCACTCGATTCGCCGAACAGACAACCTAACGGACAAAGTCTTCTTTCACTTTGGGCTGATGAAGCAAAAGAAGAGTTCGAAAAGGGGCAAAATAGCAGAAGTGATGGGAAACGAAGGAAACGGTAGGAATTATAAATTAAAAGAATGTTTTCGCAAATTACACATAACAAAATTCTTTATTGTAACTTTTGTAAACTTTTTAAACTTTGTAAAAGGTTTCGGCACCAGTTGAAGTGGACACATACCCAGTGGCTTCTCTGACATGAAACCAACCAATTCGACAGTGAAACGTTTTTTTGCTGTATAAATATATAGTCAAATCCTCTACTAATATTTTAGTTCTCACTATGACTTAAACGATCTTTCTCTATGGCAGACGGAACAGAAAAGAACTTTAGATGCCGATGCATTTGATTTCCAAAAGAAAAGTAACGACAATGAAAGGTTTATTTTTAATATAAACTTTATTTTGGTTAAATACATATAGTCGACGGATGTATTGCTTGCAAGGGTATACGGTCAGTTTTGCAAAGGAGCGCGGATACTAAGGGGTAATAGCTGAAACCCAAACGGATTATCGCACCAGCGCAACACTCGCAGTCCTTTACCTGCAAGCAATTAGACCGTCGACTATATATGGAAAGAAAAACAGTTTTAATCGAATTCAAATTGTAATATTCACATTATTCATTAATATCAAAAGAGGTTTATACTGGTTCATACTCTTTACTACTTATGAATAAGATATTATAATTGGATTTTAGTTTGGTAGTCCCTCCGGACTTACCTTCGCCTTCCCGCTTAAACGACGGACCTCCGCCGGATCCATTCAAGACATCAATTCATAGATTACCTGCAGTCTCAAATCTGCCGCCAGAAGTGCTAGGAATTATACCCAAGTGCGTTTATTTTGTGAATACAGTTAGATTATTTAATGTTGTTGAAAGGTTTTGTTACTCGTCAACCGTTTATTAAACGTTTGTAATAATGTTTTTTATAGTTTAAACTTTAAAGGCCTGCTTTCAAAACCCAAACAATATCTATAAAGTATTGAGTGAATATTGAGAGTGAGCATATATTTGACTGGGAATGCTTCATCTCATTATATAGGCTTCCATATCTGAAGTTATGCTGATTAAAATAAGAGAGTTTGAGAGTTTTTTTTGTTGATTTATTTTTACGAAACACGAGATCACATATATTTGGAGCGAAGAAGTGAGATGAGGGAACCATAGAAAGTGGGACTACATAGCACAGCATCCAGGGAGTGCAGGCGGCGAATCAGAACACATTTGCAAGAATTCATATAAGCTTATAGCTTATGAGGCGAAGCTTCTAACCACTGGGCCTCCAGGCCCCTAAGCAAATTTCAGTTTTAGCAGTGAACAGATAAATAAAATTGTTTCTTCAAACTTAAACTTCATATGTTGTTTTTAGTGTTCCCATTATTGGCAGTCGACCTAAGACGAAATTCAGTTCAATAGAAGAGAACTTGAAGAAACGAGAAAGGTAGAAAAGGCTATATTATAGTAAAGGTTGTAAAAGTATTTTTCTTTTCCCAAAGTGACATTTATATAATCAAAAATGTTCATTGTGATTCATCTTATTTTCTATAATGGAAATAAATGCTTCTTTTTATAGAGACTCCCCTGTCAGTAAGACCGAGTCAGTTCCAAGTGTACCCAAGGACCAAAAGTCTAAGTAAGTATTGAATCATAACTAGCTTAACTGTATTGTCAGTCTTCTAAGCACTGTTATTTCAGAGACACTCCAATTGTTCCTAGTGACAGTGTCTTCCAGAATGCTTTATCTCAATATGGTGCATTCACTGATAATAGAGGAGTATTACATAGACCTAGGAGTAGATCACCCTTCACTAAACCAGGTACGTTCAGTCGTAAAAAAGATGTTGACCAAATATATATAGCATAATATAGCCTTATAAAATACAAATAGTTTGGCTCAGTAAATTTGAATAACTCTTTTTTTTTTAAATATTAGTTTATTTTAGGTCTCTGGGAACCAAACCCGGATAACCCGCATAACAGAGATCATGCCAATAAGTTTTACTATCATCCACAATCAGTAAACGTTGACTGGTTAGGAGGACAGGTAAGTGATGAACAAAAAAAAACAAAATTGAGTAAGTTCGAACATTCATGATACAATTTCTGACAAATATTTTTTTCCGAATAATCTTCTGTAAATAACTTATCTTTGTATACACCAGATACTTAATGTACCACCATACTTAATTTAATTTCAGATTGCTTGGGGTGCTCATTGGGCCGTTCCTGCCGCAGGCGTAGGTGGTACCGATGGTTTCAGTGCAATTCACTTTCCAACTGTGGGAACATTCTTCAACATTCCCGATGATTATGATTAAAGTGATTGAAATATATATAGAAAGAACAGATAATTTAATAAATATATATGTATTATGCGTTTGGGAAATAATATAAGGTTGCTATCAGTGTTTAGTTGGAAATACCATAGAGAAACTATTCATCATCCACATTGTTTCATTAAAGTTAACCGTTCAAACATTCACTCTAAGCTTCTTTTAATGTTGATGTAACATGGCTTTTTGTTTGCAGAAAAGGTTAGTAAACTTAGACATCAATAACGACGAAAAGATGAAAAAAGTTGCATCTATTTTTTTTCTTTCACCACAACATTTTCATTGTTAACTGAGTTTATGAAATATATAGTCAATACTCTACTGTGGATAATGACAGCAATTTTTCTTGCTATATCTGACTTATTTTTTTCCTATTCGTATATTTTGATAGTGATGTATTGAAGTTTTGTAACTAAATAAACACCGACACATTCGTGGATTCTGCCAATGTAGATAAAAACTTAAATTTCACAAATGAGCGAATAAAAGATCTGACTAAGCCTGGATCTTCAGATATATACATATGAGTGAAACTTTGGCAGTTTGTGTGGATTTTATAACTACTTCTAGAACTCCAGGCTTATATTAGTTTTATAAGAATTGTGCAATTGTGTGCGGAACTTTCTAAATTCCTCTTCAAATGTGCTGACCTCGGTTTTATTTGATTATTTAATTAGAGAATAAATCGTTCGAATCTGCCGCGAGCAAACTTTAATTGGAGAAGGAAGAATGGTAACTAACTGTTACATTGAATAGCACTCTTGGCAACTATAATTATATTTAGAAGCCGTTTAACAAAATTGTAAAGATGAACTTCTTCTGATCAAATAAGGCAAATGAATATTAAGTTATAGCTACGAAGAACATAAACATAAATAAGTTTGAAGTATTTTGTTACTCGAATTTCTAATTTTGTAAAATTTCTCTAAAATTGCAGATGTACCCATTAATCCTAAGTGTATCCACTCTTTACCTTCAAATTGACCTCGTGGCAGTTCGAAATTAATCCGAGAATTCAATTGCCGAACAACATGGAACCTAGTACACTGTAGTTTGTCGTGTAGTGAAGCTCTAGGGAAGCTGGAACTTTTCAAACTCGTAAAAAGAATCATTCATATTCAATGCCTTAACTAACGGGTAGCTTATGGTTAGTGTAATCGACTACAACATGTGTTTGAAAGGGCAAAACCAACTACTATTTGCATATATAAATTGTCTTATAATTTCCATGAAAGAGAATACTATAAGTAAAAATATGTTATACTGATTCTGGTAGAACCGTCTGATTTACTCCAAGCAATCTTCCACAATAATTATCCTAGTTCTTTAATTATAGTCTGTATCAAGATCCAGGATTTCCAGCGAAGTATGCTGGATTAAGGCGGTATTATATAAACAATGTACTTTGAATTATTTCCAAGTATTTCTATCAAATGTCGGTTATTCTTTTTGTCTGTTTCACAATCTTATTTTTACTTACAAACAAGCGTTCATTAACTAACAGCGAAAACTGCTTTATGACACATAATGGAAATATACGTTTATACATATATGTAATAACAATTTGAGCAAATATCAATACAATCAATTATAAGGATATAATAGAATCGGCCTAGATCGTAGAATGAACTCTATTTACTAACTAAGCTCTACCCGTTTGTCTACAAGATTCAAATTCCACAATTTGTTAAGGGATTAAAATATATCAACCCTACTTTTAATGAGTAATAATAAACATGTAAATAATTGAAGAATATAAAAATAGGTTTAGAAACCTTCTCCGGTAAATTTCTAAGAGAATTTGGTTAAAAGTAAAAAAATACCTTGCTATAGACAATAAACTACCCGTATGATTAAAAACTATAATGCTCGAAAATGTAAAAACGACAACTCTTATCTTAAAAATGCAAAACAAGTCATATTTCAAACATATTCTGGGGGCGGAGTTCCCCAAACAACCACATTAAATTCACTTAGAATAACCATTAAAATGAAGGCAGAATAGATAGAAATCATTGGAATTGCCATTACCCGCCGAAGACGGAAACGTTGTATGAACATTACTGAAAATATTTGTTGTATATACATCAAGTTGTTGCAAATTCATAAAAGAATTTTCGGAACATATTTCAAAGATCAAAGAATGAAACATTGAATATAAGATAACCATGATTCTGACCAGTAATACAGAAAGAGTATTGAGTGATTTATTTAAAACCTGGTTGTATATGGTTTACATCATGACCAATTCAAAAGAAGATCTATTGTATACCAGTTTCTAAACTTATTGTTAGGTAAACTTACGTAGCAAGAGTGCTCCAAGATCAATTGCGAAGAACAGCATAAGAATATGATAGATGGGAGTGAAGGCAATCTAAAATGATGTTATTGAGCTTCAATAGCCAAAAATAAACATAAAATATACCAATTACAAGAAAGTTAAGTTTACAGCTGAAAAAAAACTAACCGTTACAACTTTTCCCTGTGCCATAGCGATCAGGAAAGGAATTCCGAAACCCATAAGAAGATCTGTAAGATAATAAGGTAACAGATAAAAGTGTCAAGAAACAAAATACATTAGATGCAAACTGGACATCAATCTGCTTGTCCTATGTATGAACATACCGACTTGAATTGAAGGATAATATTTACTTTATTATACCAAATTTAGTTAAAAAACTATAGAAAACTTTTGAATTAAGATTGATAGGCATGTTTACTTACTAAACAGAGGTCCACCTATAGCCGCCGCCAAAGCCATTCTGTGCATGCCGGCCTTAACCACGGCAACATCCGAAATAAGATCACCAATACAGTTGGACCAAGCAAGAATGGTTAGACCCAACAACTGTAAAACATTCATAAATACTAGGATTAAGTTATATTTCAAATGAACAAATGGTTTTGACTCTACTACTAATACTGCTAGCAATAAGCTTCACATATTCGTTGTAAAAGTTTTTGAAGCAGTCACTTCCAAATGATATAGGGCCGCACGTGTTTGAACGAAAATGTTACAAGATCCAAGGTTCGTTAGGATTTTACTGTTTTCCTCTTTTTCTTTCTTTTTTGAAGGTTATTATCAACTGAACTGAACCAAACCTCTTGAGATAATCCGGTGACCATTCCAATCATAGTTACAACACTGACAACTTCGGACGCAAGAAAGTAAATAAATGAAATGGCCATAAGAAAACCAAGGTAGTAACTGACTCTCTGTAAGAACCGGTAATTATAAATTTATTCTATTTTTCTAAGTATATTTAAACTTAGAAACATAGGTTTTAAAATTCTCAGTATCTAATTTTTGTGTCTCAGTGAAGGACTGTACATATGCGTGTTTGCGTGACGAGAAATCCGGTACATGCCAATGTTTTACGTGCAGTGATTTGTGTTTTATTAATATAATGTTAATAGATGCCACTATTATGTATGTTAAATAATATTCACAAACCTTGAAAATCCATGGCTCCCTGTTGAATTTAGTAAAAACTGCAATTATTCCAAACGCAATGGCTGATATGACGAGTGCATAGGCCCAAAGACCGGGACTACCATGAAACGGCTTTGTGTTTACAACTGAAATGTTATATTGTTAAGAAGGAATACCATATTTGCTCAACGAAACCTTATCAAATCAAGGTTCCGTACTGAAAAGTAAGTGTTTCTGAATCCACCAAACGAGCATTTAAATTTGGTTTATGCTCATATGTTGTTATCAGCGATGTGCGGTACTCCATTTTTCAAAAATTGCGGAACGCGGAAGCGGAATGGGAACTTTCAAATTTTGTTGCGGAACTTTTGTGGAACGCCGTCTTTTCAGTCAACTATCAATATAAATTGAATTCTAGGCTTTCTCAAGCGTTTTCAAAAATGCGAAAAAAATGCGGAACGTGGATGCGGAATGCGGAACCCAAAAAGTCGCGGAATGAGGATTCGGGAATTCCCGCTGTAACTGTTCTAGATTGTTCTTTACTTACTCTGAATGTTAAACAAGAATATCATTGGTGATATTATACAATGAAGCAATGCAACAGATTTTGACCATTCGTTGTCACAATGGGGAATGGTAGCCTTATAGTATATGAGACACGGAATCTAAAATAATATATGAAAAATTTTAGTTTTTGGAAAGTTATATATAAAACAAACTGCATTGTGAATAAAGTACTGTTTTTTTAACGTTTGCTTTAGATATAGGTATCCTAAACTAACCTTCACAACCCAGAATGCCTTTCCTAAACACTTGGACTCATCCCATTCGTCTTTGTCAAATGGGTTTAAATGATCACGAAGATCGGTGATAAAGACTTTCCACAGCGGATAGTTATCCGAGTTCTCCAGAATATCATTCACTTCTGAAATATGCTTATACTAGTATTACTGAGAATATACGGTTTTAGACTTTGAAAAATACTTTTGAAAAAACAAACTATGTACGTTGGCATAAAAATAGACCCCTTTAATATTTTTAGGTGAATATAAGTTTTTAAACTTACCATTTGAACTGTCCGACTTGTTACTATCCGGCTCATGTTCCTTTCTATGTATAACACCCGATATGGTGAATATCATAGTATCTTTTATGTGATTATGAACTACAGTCTTCCATCCACAATGAGGTTCTGCCTCCAAATCAATAGATTCAAAGGAGGAGTCGTCAAATTCGGTGCTCTAAAATATAGAGATTGATGTAATTTTTTTATTTTTCTAATTGTTTTTAGGTATATAAAACAGTAACGGTTAAATTTTTATATATCTAGACTAGAAACAATCAATACTATTAAACTAATTATAAGCTTGCTTTATTATTGTACCGTGATCTCTGGGTAATTTACTTTAATCTATACCTCCTGACTCTGGGTTCTTTCCATTTCTGGTGCAATCTGTTCAGTAATACTGTGTTTGTAGAAGATTGGCAGTAGATCGTGGGTGGTCAAAAAGGCGTACTTAACTTTCTCGAGCAAACCAGTTGCCACTCTTTCTGCAAAATATAACACCAAACTAATTATAATTATACCAATAGCCCGACACATGGAGCTGTTTATATGATATTCTACAATGAAAATGCTGAAACTTTTGCTTATTGAGCCAAGGTTGATCAGAATACTTTTAGATCCCTTGTATATGACTCACTAGATTCTGTTTCCAGCTTTCCACATGCGGCACGTTGTTTAGCTTTCTGAAAATGGATTGTCGGCCTATGAGCCATAAAATATGTGTACTTTGCTATACAATAATATACAATAATATATTTATATATAATAAAAAAAACTAATAAACTTTGTAAAATATATGTTTGTACAGAAAATGTAGAAAATGTAATTCGACATATGTCTCAATAGTTTAGTCTCAGAATAATTTACTAATAGTATTGTTTTCTGTTAAATATTAACTAATATGTAGCTCACCATTTTTCTCTTATAGAGTTGCTGTGAAATTACCACAGTCGATACATAGACAAAATAAAGACCAAGCAGAACTGAAATAAATTATAGTCGGATTCAAAAGCAATACGGCCGTGTTAAAGCAGGAGTGTTGCAATATTTTGTCTGAGTAAGGCAGAACGAAAGCAAATTTGCAATCCGCTGATATCGCGCGCGT
>JAQGAV010001967.1:0-17870 GCA_034691345.1 Phasmarhabditis papillosa
TTCCCGTGATCCTGGTTATTATATCTCCGGCATGCAAAATAATGTCTTGCAGTTTTTATTATTAATTTCATATAAATACCCGTTGTGCGATCCATATATTGAAATCACTTGTCGATGTCGAACCATAAACAGTAGCAAAACATTTACTTTTCCCGTTCATCATCGTGCATTTTCTAAAATATAGTCTATCTCAAGACCTAGGTTTCCAGCGCGTATGACAAGCGTAGCTCAGTGTTATATAAAAAAATGTAAAATCCGTCGACGTGGTGCGTTTTCTCCAAAAGTACATTCATTTTTTATAACACGGCGCACCGCTCGTGATACCACGCTGGAAACCTAGTTCTTGGGATAGACTATACATAGATCACTATTTTACAAAATTGTATATAATCATATTGTATGTCATCTTTATCTATGCTGAAACATTTGTCGCACATTGACCCTGGTCACTAGGCTAACTTTTCCTAGAGGAATGGTCAACTTTTTTCACCTAATAGGTCTAGTCAGCTATAAAGCCTAAGAGAAATTGAAAAGAAATTGCATAAAACGAATTATCAAATTGGATTTATTTATTGCGTTTGAGTTTTTTGTTATAGAAAGAAAACTTTGTTATGAAAGCGGAAAACAAAGTCTCATGCACCTGCCAGAAAGGATGTTCAAACCTTTCAAGAATGTACTTTTAATGAAATACATATTTTCTGCAACTATTTAAAAACTATTTCATTTCTTTCCTGTATCGCTCTTATCACACAATAATAGTTGATGTCTTGAGGCAGGGCTTCGGCCATTCATTTCAGAATCTTCTGAGCAGAGACGGCTCCTTTCTAACATTCAGTCTTCGGGTGCACTCGTGATACCGCGTGGAAAATCAGGACTTGAGATAGATTATATTTCCGTTTTATTTGTGTTCGTTTTCTGTAATCTTGTCTGAATCTTGTTAATGAAGCGCTCCATCACAGTTACTTGCTTCGTACATTTGAATTCTGATTTAATAACATAACTTCTGCGATATGAACTATGCATATACTATTATGATAACACCTTAGTTACAGATTCCAACACTGATCTTGCCATCAGACGTGTTCTCTGATAATTCTGAAGAAGAAGAAGACGAGCTAGATATGCGCTCTAAACCAACTGGACTCCAGAGAGAAAAGTCCGTTGATGTTGGAGATGAGAGAATGCATCTGCTAACAATAGCTGATCCAGATGATGAACCATTCCAACAGGTAGGCTAATTAACGATTAGGATTAACTAAACAAATTAAGGTAGATTTCAAGGTATTAAAAATTAAGATGGAGATTAAATTCCAAACGGTTTTGGCTTGGTTCGGCCTAATAGTAGTACATTACCACTAAATTTCTCAAAGCTTCTTTACATCTTAAAGCTTAAGCTTGGATTCTGGAGGTATTATGGAGTTTTGTTTCCGCTAATATTGTTTTCCAGCTCTAAAATGACCTTAGCTTGTAATATTCTAGTTTATAATTTAGAATAAAACGTACTATTATTGTTAATAACTTTATATTTCCAGTCCTTCTTGCCCAGCAATGATTCTCGTGTTAACTTCCAAGATAATGCTGATGACGTCAGCTATGCTAATCTAAAAGAAGCAGCTAAACAGAGGCGGAGACATCGGAGAAGAAGAAGTGGTTAGCAATACAAATATTTACTAGAAGGGCCGAAATGAGATTACTTTTCTCGAACATCCAGAGCTGGTTACCGGCCCGGCCTGAAATTTTGAAACCTAGGCCGGGCTTATACTTATACTTATACAACTATAAGAATTACACGGGCCTTCCCGGGCCAGGCCGAGAAATAGAGATGTCGGCCCGGAGAGTGTCGAAAATTCAAAAAGTCCACACACGCAGGGACAATTTTTGATTTAGGTGAATTTTCTGATAAATAATATCCAAAAACATCAATACGTAAAGATTATTGCACTCTTTATAGTTAATGCCGAAAAATAGTACTGAAAACTAACTATTTTGAACAATATCAGCTAAAAAGTGTGAAATAGACTAGGGCCGAAAATTGGAGAAATAGACTAGGGCCGGGGCCGAAAATTGGAGAAACTGGCCAGCCCTGACGTAGTAGTGTTTTTTGAGTCAATTTCTTATTTTAAGTTCCATTTTAGGTTCCTTCACGGGTGGTCCTTGGCCTCGCAAGGGTCGTCGTCTTATGGGATATGCAATACCGCCACCTAATGTACATTCTACTGACTGGAGAGATATGTTGTCTATTACAAATCAAGTGGATAAACAGAGAACTGGAGTAAGTAATAGAGGGTCTTGTAGGGAAATAGGGTTACTGTAATGGGGGAACGAAAATAAGAATAAACTACCAAGTTGAGGCTAAAACTAGTGACAACAAATCTTGGAGGACATATCTATGCACCGTACAAAAGATACACTAGTAACTAGTTGGAATGGGTACGATTCACAGAATTTGCCAGAGCAGCGGATAGGCCGGCCTGCGAATTTTAAAAATTGGGCCCGGCCAGGGCAGACCTACCGGCTTGGGTCCCCTTGGTTCAACCATCATGCAAGAGCGGAAGTAAATGTTTTATAGTCTTTGATGAAGGGTTTGGTAAACAATGTGACGTCACAGGCTGAAACAGGCCGCCCTTTAAAATACGTATCCCTGGTTATTGTCTTAAAAGTGAGTCCATGTTGGACCACCGTATACCCCTTCTTCGTGTGAATACAATAGACAAGTACCAGGAATGGAGTTTGCACGGTCCGGATCTATGGGTATGCTGCAAAAATTTGTGTGCTTTGAAACGTTATTCTTGAACAAAAAACGTTTCCTTTCCGAAACTCTGATCACTGGCTATTTTGCTCAGAAGGGATAACATACAAACTCTATATAATATAGATTATTTTTCCGTTTCTTTGTTTCCAACAATATCTTCTAATTCTATCTTCGAATAATAATTTTGCAAGTATAAAAAGCAAGAAAGTTCATTATCTTTCGAAAACGGCGACACCGTCGCCGAAGGCGGCTGGTGTCCTGTAAAGTGGGAATGACTGGAAATTTCACGGGCGGGGCCGACTTTTTGGGAAATCGGCCCGGGGCCGAAAATTTGAGAAACGGGTCGGCCCGCCCGGCCTTTTCTCAGTCCTGCGGCCACTTTGTTATTATATTTGTTATTATCTTTGAAGACTGTACAATTGAAACTACTTTATGTACCGCTGTAAATATTGTACTTGTAAAACTGTATCGGTGTAAAATGTTCTTCTAGTCTAACAAACTTTGCTGGTACTCGACGCGGATAATGCCGGCGGATTACCATCAGTTGCCGCTACATTGCGAATAGTTTGTTTGCCAATTATTACGGTCATTGTTTTGCATTTCCGATTATCGATGACAGTTCGTTTTCTGAAGATTGCGTAGTGTGAAATTTGTTTTGCAATTTGCAGTATAAACTTCAGTTCTACTAAAGAATATTAGGTTAAAAAAGACTATTCAGCTCGACCGGGTACTTTTACTTTCCGCTGTAATACTTCTTCGTCTATTTCATGGACGGCCTGATACGATGGGCGGGGTTAGAAATTTTGCCTTCCAAAGTTCTCTCGCCGGAAGAGTGGGAAGGCATTTTCCAGCGGATTTGACGGCAAATTTTGCAACACCGCGCATCGTATAACCGATACTCCTCAAAAAGGAAAAAAAAAGCGCCATGTAGCCTAGATTTTCAAACGGAGAATACGATATCTTGCAGCACTTATTTAATTTGTCTAGTATTTTGCTATAGTGTTATCACCCATGAAAACCAGATACTCGAATTTATACTGTTTGGTAGTTGACTGACTAACCTTCGTAAGAACTGTGATCTAATCCGGACAGGACGTGGACTAAAATTGTAAAAATGGACCGGGCCGCCCCTATTTCTCAAGTTTAAAATCCAACCCTAAACTCTTCTTCTTGTTATAGTCGGATGTTCTCTTTCTCGTTTCATTGCTAATCGTTTGTTTACAAAATGTGATCCCATAGCTCTTTAAAAGTGTATTTGGTTTTCTTATTCGATGTAAAGACTGAAGAGTGTGGTCAGGCAATCAGTCAACCAAATCATAGAAGATTCATTCTTTTGTTTTCCTTTTTGAAATAGCTTCTTGTTTCATTAAAAACTTTCTAAATTACATGCTAACTGCAAATTTGACCATTTTATTGCGAAATAAAAAGCTTTCGTCTATTTTCAGAAAAGTAAAACCGAGAAAAAATTTGAATACTTGTTAACCAATGATTTCATCTGATCTAAGCGATACATATTTGGGCCCAAATGTATACTTTATAGGTATGTTATTACCAAAGCAACAAACATGGGATACCTGATACCATGCGTTTAATTTTTCTCAAGTTCAATGCTCAGTTAAAAAACCAAGTCTTACAGAATAAGTCTATTTTGTTTGTTTGTATTGTTATATCTTACTTTTATCTTATTTAACTACTATTTTTTGTTATTGTTCTACCTCTGATCATGCTGTGCCTCTTGCGGGTTTCGTTTACAGATTAGGCGTTTGCTCATAGGATCAGACACCAAGCACGCGCCAGTCTACTCACTCATTGACCCGCCCCTGGTGCAATTTTGTACTATTTTTTAAATTTTAAATGGTTTTACATTAGTTTTTGTCACAATATTGACAACCAGTACTCCCATGAAGAGCTGGTAATCTTGCTTGGCCTGGCCTGAGATTTTTCGGTCAGGCCAGGCCAGCAAAGGCCAGATCCAGATTAACAGCTCTGATCCCAAGTATAGTCTGTATCAAGAGCTATGTTGGTTTCCAGCGTAGTATCCTGGAGAGAGGCGGTGTTAGAATAAAATGAATGTACTTATAAACAAATGGCTCGATTTTCTATGCTGTTTTATAAAACACCGCTGCTCCCAAAGATACCGCGCTGGAAACCTATCTCTTGATACAGAGTATAACATTAGAACCCAGTCAGCGCAATTCGCACCGCACCCAAGGCATTCAACCTTTTGGAATTCGTCTGTTTTCGAATAGTACGGTATGAAACTCGAAAAATAAACTAGTCATATTAAAAGTGTTACCATTTTAATTAAAAATAAACTATTGTTCATAAAAAACAAGAATTTCGCACTGCTTCTGGTTTCTCGATTGAAATCTTTGAACAGTAGCACATGCATTTTGATAAATTGCCTCCTACATACCGCCCCCCTTAGGTAAATGACTGACTAGAATTTAATTGTCATTCTTTTTAAATAGTTTTAATAAGAATTCTTACTTTTTAGTTTTTTAACTTATTTGTTTAATTACTTTCTTTAAAAGGTTTTATTGTTTTTAAGATATAATAGTCTCGTAAGCTAGTTGTCCTGAATCAGGCCCACAAAGACCACCCTATTAGAAAAGTTTAGAAGATTTTCTTTTGAATTAACTAATGTTGTATTAAGTTTTTTTATAACACATTTACTTCAATACCATCCCAGATACATATAGTCGGCCGACTAATAGCTTGCAGTTGAAGGTCTAATAAATTAAAATTGGAGCATATATTTGTTCGAAATTTGCTCTAAGTAATCTAATAGGCTCTAAATAGTTTGCAGTTCGTACCGTAACCCTTTGCAACTATAACTGTTCCATTTTGTTTTACAATACGTTAAATATTATTAATATTTAGCCAGTATACTCTATACAAACATTGCTATTATAACTATGTATTGATTGGAATTTCCTAATAATTAGGACAACCTTTTATTTAACTTCAAAGCCTTGAAGATGATATTGGACGTGGGGAAATTGGTGAGTGTTCAAAAGAAAATAGTTCAGCTTCTACAAAATGGAAGCTTACGGGGCTAGAACATATTGGACTTTGCTAATCAGTGTTAAAACTATTTAAAACTATTTTTTCCCGTATCGTTCGAATAAAAATAATTGTAGATTTCTTCGAGGCAGGGTTTCGGCCATTGATTCCGAAATCTTCTGAGCACAGACGGCTCCTTTCTAACATTCAGTCATCGGGGGCACGAAATACGAGATAAACTCAATCAGTGTTCCTGTACTTTACTATGAGTTCGTATTATCTTAGATTTGACCTTGATTAGTTAGTTCTTAGGAACTGACCGATCGTCTTGTATAATTTTACAAGTAACTCAAGAAATCAACTGAATTCATTCAAAAAACTTTCTTTTTGCTCGATTTCATTTTGTACTAGTCCATGGATTGTTTGTTAACTCCGCTCAGTTTTTATAAAGTAATAAATTATTTACCTTTTTGAACTTTCTTTCTAACCAATTCTGCTAACCAACAACTCTTCGATAATTAAATAGAATTCGGCTCCGCATTGAGATGCCTGACGAAGTGAAAATCCCTATACCTGTGAAACTTCTTTTGCCTTGTAATAGAACGGTTTAACTATTTTGTTCCTTTTGCCGGACGGTCTGTCAGTCATGTAATTCTTGCTGTTATTTTGAGTAGATAGCAATCTTCAAGGGGTCGACCCAAACTTCGCACAACCCGCTAGGCTACCAGCAAGCGGAATAGTTACCAACTGGGGACTAGTCACTTCTTCTTTGGCTTAACAGCTCCTACACAATCTTCAAAGCTGCCAAATTCAATATATTTGCTATGTTTTTTTATGACATCTGTCAATTTCGGGTTCAATTTTTAAATTTATTAAACGATTTTGGTAGATACCGGCATATTTGTGATGATAGTAACTCTTTCTAAGTCCATTTTGCGGCCAAACTACACGTTTTCAAAAAGTCTGTAGATTTTTCTCGTTCTCTTAAAATTTTTGTTATGTGCAAAATCCCTTCAATTTCATTAAATTAAAAATTTTAATTACTTCATTCACTCGAGTAATAATTTCACAAAATTTTTTGATCCGCCGCCTCCGCTCTCCAGGTGCTGTGCAATGGAGTCGTGGCTCCCAATGGTCCCTTCGTCTCACTTCATCCTCCAAATATCTGCGATCTCGTGTTTTGTAAATATGAATAAACAATCTTTAAATCTTTAAGCAAATAAAGCTTCAAATTATAAAACGGTTGCAAACGGCACAGTTTTAGAGTAAACAACAAGCCATATAAATTTACTTCCTGTTTGATCTAATTTCGAGATTAGTAAATAAATTACAAAACCAACTGCTGCTCAAATAACTTTTAACAAGAACATTAGTACAGAATAATAATGCCCTGCTACACATTTAAAACGATTTATTTCCTGTATCACTCTAATCACAATAACTGTAATTCTTTGAGGCAGGGTTTCGGCCATTCATTCTGGAATCTTCTGAGCAAAGACGGCTCCTTTCTAACATTCAGTCTTGGGGTGCACGAAACATGGGATAAATTAGCTGCTAGTTTTCCAAGCCTTTTGCAGCTACGGGGAGTTGAACCCACTGCCTCAGTTCCTCACGGATTCAGCGACCGCTGCTCTAACCACCAACAGCCCATAGCAAGTGATACTCCATTGCTCTTGAATTTCATATATATATATAATTTAGTTTATATAGTTTCATTAGTTTCCAGCTTCTCTGTTAGTTTTTTCGGGTATCTGCCAAAGTTGGGGCTTTCCGTGTTGCATAAGCTTTATACCAGTGGTATCCTTCCCAGTGTTGATCATTTGATCAGACAAAGTAGCAAAGTCATTTGTTTATCGAACAAGTTGTTCTTGACTATAAGTATCATTTCTATTGTTGCTAGATTATATAAAAGATAAAAACAGTTTCCATTTGTTTGAATTCTTGTTTCTGTAAGTACACCTGTTCACGTGTACTTAGTTATTTTGTCTTTGGCATGGCTAGGTATAGACCTCTCACTTCCAGGCCCGGCCCGCCACGGGCTTCTAAAACAAAAACTGCAGATAATTATAAAAGGGTCTCCTTACGTGGTCTAGCAAATTTTTCAGATTTTGGGCCTAAAATTCCGGTCCGGTCCGGGCCGAGGTCAACTTTTTGGCAAAATTTCAGGCCCGGCCCGTTGGGTGAACTGGCTAGGTAGACCGTATTTATAGCCTGCGATGAGAGCTTACAGCGCGGCAACTTAAGGGGAAGCAGTGATAAATATAGAAATTTTACATAGCTGAGACTCTCTTTTTGACGGATCTGTTTTCTTGGAGTGCTAAATCGCAAGTTTGAAGCTCTTATTTAAAGACAACATTTCGTTATTGGGATGAGTTTAATTAGATAACTTGTATTATATATTTATATATTATATTTATTATTCTTTCTATTTCAGTTCGGGTCGGCTCGTAAGTTAAGTGATCCTTCAGCGGACGCCCATCCTCCTAAGGAGCCAGTGCCGCTGTACAATCAGATGCGATTCGCAGAATCCAACGAGGTAGCTCTATTTTAAATTAGTTTTATTTGTAGGTGGTAAAAATATGTATAATTATTAAATATGGTAAAACTATTGACTAGGTAAAATTCGGAAGTTCCACATAGTTGATTCCAAAAAACGTTTGCTGCGTATGATAGTAACTATGGTTTCAAAACATTCTGAAGATGTTTCGAAGCATATTAAAGTGTATTATTATTATTTTACCGTATGTACAGTATGATCCGACAGTAATAATGACATGCAACTTGCATTTATACGATTTCTAACACTGCGCCTACAAACATAATGCACGCGTGCGCTCGCCAAAAAACTCGGATGGTTCTGGAATTTTCTACTGTATTATTATTCTAGATCTTACTACAATATATACTTTCAGTCTCTAAATCGAGCTAACTGGATAACACAAACCTTCTGTCGTCGAGAATGTGCCCGTTTTGTGCCTACAAACAAAGATCCAGAAAAATGCGGTTGCGGCCGACTCCGTACCGCCCACATCGATATTCCGAATCTCACTCTCAACTACCTACGACATAAGGTAAGCTAAGCTAGCAAGGCTGTTTACTAAAAATACTAGAAAGTTCCTGGAACTTTGATTCTATCGTATAACACCGCTGCTTCCGGAGGTACTACGTTGGAAGTCTAGTTCTAACAACAGAATATACATTTCTTGAGTTACAATACCTTTTAAAGGCCTGTCACTTTCATAATCTGCACCTTCGTGCTATAACACTGAGACCAAACATCTCTCGTACATCACGGACACTTTTCGGTCTGCGCAGCTAACTCCACTTTAAAACCAGTGCAGCTACTGTGAATTTGAACAGAATCGAATAGCTGCAGTTTTTGGTGACCTAAACCTTAGCTTAAAATAACAAGATGAACCTCGCTTAAAAGATGCGCTTAAGAGTTGTGTTTTGCCTGGAACCTTGGCAGGTTAGGCTGGTTAGATAGGGCGTCTGGAGCGCGATAGAACAAAAACAAGCCTGGTTTGCGGCCCCTAAATCAAAAAAGGGAACCACAGTCCATTTGAAAACAATCTGTCCAAATGTACCTCAAAAACTGCCTACAACTTTTAATCAAACTAAGTATAACACAAGAAAACCATCAGCAGGGCTTCCCCAGTTCGCCAAACTCCCCGCATTAAATCTGTTCTATGCCAGTTCCTGTCTGTTTTTTTGGCGGCTCGGGTCACAGTAGATAGCAATCACCGTCAAAAACACTTCTTTCTCATGTTCATACTGTATTTTAAAAGTCGAAAAGAACTTGTTGGGTATTAAAGGGAACGCAGTAAAATCGGGAAGCGAGGTTACGGTCTAAAGACTATTAAAAGTCGGGCTGACCTCGGCTTTGGTCCATTTTTGACAAAAATTAGGGGCCAGACCGGGTTTCGAGAGAATTGAGAAAATCTAGAACCATTTGGCTTACAGTTAAATGAATGTTAAACATAAAGTTACTTCAAGATGCTGTAGAATACTTATAACATACTTTAGGGAACTGAATATTTTGAGAAGAAGCGATTCACAGATGATGAGATTGGAGACGGAAGCGATGGTCTAAAAATGGATGTACCAGCGGTAGGTTAATCATCTTAGACTTGTAATTTGGTGAAAACAATTCAGAACTTGAAATTTAAACTTTTTTATATTTCTAACTTGGAATCCAAAAATCAGAAATTTTATTTAATCAAACCGAACGTAAACATAGCCCAACTGCTGGAATTTTTAAATCCCTTAATCCCTTTTGAGACCAGGGTTTCGCGGATCAAAATTCGGATCCGCGAAAGATCCAAAACATATTCACTAGATCCGAGCCCGTTTCCGAATCCGTATGAAAGAAAAAGGGATCCGCGCAGTCCTGCTCGGCTCACGGAATCCCAGATAAAACGAGACTTGTAAAAAACTACTTACCTTATCGCTATTTACTATTTCTAATACTACTATCGGTTCGATTTTCAGCATCTCTTCTTACCAAACTGTCATCTTTCCCTCAAAAATGCTGTTTTTAGGTTAAACGAAGTGGGCGGTCTGCCGCAGAACGGTGGAGCCTTAAGAAACACACAATAACACTGCCAACTAACGCATTTGGACAGATTGAGTTCCAAGGTAATATTAATGAATGTAAAGGACTGTCTCTGTAGCGACAGTCTTGGTATTAGAGCGCATTGCCACAGACACTTATACAATCATCTGTATTTTTATATTTTAGCACTAAAACTTTTTCACAAGAGTTATCAGTAAATCGGGCTCCACAATGCCGCGCCGGGCCAAAAGTCTCCAAAAAATATTAAATCTGGCCTAGTCCGGCCCGTCTGGAAATTTTTTGACCTTGGCCCGGCCTGGCCCAAACATAGTAGGTGATTTATTCATATTCAGGTGGTCCTCATCCTTACAAGGCCCAATATGTTCGTCTGGCGTTCGATACAGATCCTGCACATATAATGTCTCTTTTTGAGCATGTATGGCAGATTGCACCGCCTAAACTTATTATAACAGTACACGGAGGAACAAATAACTTCGAGTAGGTTTCCTAGGATTTATTTCACGACTTTTGTCGGTGCGCGGTATGTAGCTCGGGTGGAGTTGTGCGGGCGGGCCCGGGTCGATAAACTATACTAGGGACTGGCTTGTTCCCTCTCCCGCTTAGGTGATATATAATAGCGGATCGAAGACCGGCAATTTTTTGACAGTCCCATACATAATTTATCGACAAAGCAACTACAATAATAGTGGGCATCTGGTATGAGTATATAGTCTATCTCAAGACCTAGGTTTCCAGCGCGGTATCACGACTGGGGAGCAGTGTTGCATAAAATGAATGTAGAATCTGTCGACGTGGTGCGTTTTCTCCAAAAGTACATTCATTTTATACAAATATGGGCCCCGCTCGTGATACCGCGCTGGAAACTAAGGTCTTGAGATAGACTATACCAATACGCTAGAAAATATTATAGGCGGTTGTGATAACAGCTATCCTAAAAAAGCGATGTTTAGTAATCGATTGATTTGCAGCTTGTTCCCTAAAAGTACATCTATATTTATATAACACCGCCTCTCTCTAGGATACTGGGCTGAACATCCAGCGTTTGATACAAACTATATATGAAATACTAATTTCAGTTTACAAGCAAAGCTGTCACGAGTATTCCGTAAAGGTCTTCTGAAGGCAGCAACCACCACTGGAGCATGGATTCTAACAAGTGGAGTAGATGCCGGAGTTGTTAAGCATGTTGCAGCAGCATTAGAAGGTAAAATAGTGAGAACAGTATGCATAGTAAGACCATTATGGCAAGTTTCCTTGCTGGGGTATGTGCAGTAATGAAATGTCTATTACAGGACCCTTTTGTGTTTTTACCAGATTAAACACTTTAGATGTATTCAACAATTCCGAATAGCATTTCCTATATAGCATAATGTTATAATATAATATAATATTCATTCAACAAGAGATGTACATAAAAACACATAAGAAAACATAGCTCGACAATCTTGTTTTTAAAATTATAAAAGTAAATACATAAAAACATTAAAAAAAGTGGTGGAACGGAAGAATAGTTACGCGAAACGAAGATTGCAGCAATAAAACGATAATGTGATCCGAAATTGGATTAATGATCGAGAATCAGTAACTGCAATCTACGGATAAAACTTTAAAAATAATAAAGGAGAAAAAAAACACTAAAAGGAACAAAATCTTACTATTAGCTGTTGTGAAGGACTCGCCGGATGGTCCAAGGATGGTCGAGTGAGTGACTTCCGAGGTGCTACTAAACGATAGAATGTAACTTGGTTTGAAATTATAAAAGTAAAGATAGACTCTTTACGGAGTAGGGTACTTATAGCTGGGTTCTAACGTTTTTGAAGAAAATTGACCATTTTTATCTAAATTTTAAATAACCCTCAGCTGCGGACATACCGCACAATAGGCTAGTTTCTTGTAACGAACTAGTGTATGCACCAACTGCTAGCTTTCGTTTGCAATATCATGGAGAGAAGCGCTGTTCAATAAAACAGAATGTACTTTTGGAGAAAATGCTGTAAACCAACGATTCTAAATATTTTTTTATATAACACCGCTACTGGCAGGGATTCTGCGCTGCAAACCAAGCAATTGATACAGAGCATGTATCAAGCACACAAGATACAGTAATCCTGATCTCATTTAGCCGCTGGTTCGTCGCAGCGCAACAAGATTGTCTGTATTGGAATATCCCCATGGGGTCTTCTAAAGAAAAGAGAAGAGCTAGTTGGAGAAGACAATGTAGTACCGTATTATCCATTCTCAAGCAAGACGAGGTTTACGGCATTGAATAATAGACATTCATACTTCTTATTAGCTGATAATGGATCTGTTGGAAGGTATGAATTCATAAATGTTGAAATGTGATGTGGATAGTACCGGAATGATAAGTTTTCCCGGCCCTTGACTCGCTGCGCACTAACGCAACTAGTTAGAGCAAAATCGGATAGCAAAAACTTTGTGATTACTGGACCGCTAACATGTTTATGTTGGTGCCATTTCATAGCCGTGGTATAGTCGAGGGAAATATGTTTTTTGAAAAGCTTCATAACTTGCATCAATTGTAGTCGCGTTTAACGAAGACAAACTGTTTCTCAAATTAGGAAAACTCATTATTTATATCATTTTATAAGGAAATGTTATTCATAAATCTTTTTATAATATTTTACTTTCCAGATATGGTGCTGAAGTAATCCTCCGTAAACGGTTAGAGACCTACATCGCACAGAAGCAGAAGATATTCGGCGGTACCCGCAGTGTACCTGTTGTTTGTGTTGTTCTAGAAGGAGGCAGTTGTACTATTAGATCTGTATTAGACTATGTTACTAAGTACGTTTTAGCTTAATATAATCTAAAGAATGTTAAGTTTTAATTGTTAAATATTCAGTAGTTTTGATATGAAAATGCTATTTTAAATAGTTTTGCGGCATTTCTTTGTAAACGAGATAGTTCGCTAAGTTTGCAAAGTTTTGGCTAAATTAAAATGAGCTGACTTGTACTGTTTACCTTTCTAAATTTAAAGTATAGTCGAATTCATTGGTAATACCGGCGTGTAAAATTAAGTATTCCGCGCAAAATTCCAGCAGGTGCGGTGTTAAAAATAAGGAAATACGCAGCGGCCGTAGCATAGAAACGCTGGGGTGGGTGCCCCGGCAGTTTTTAGCTGCCCAAGCAGTTGTGGAGTTTTGCCCGGGCTGACTAAAAACTGCCCGGCACCCACCAATGCGTTTCTATGTTACGGCAACAGATCACATGGCGGTTTACTCTAGAATCCGACAATATAACTTCTTAATATATTTTTGAACAATACGATAACCTATTTTAAATAATTGGTTTAGCATTCCCCGAGTACCTGTAGTTGTTTGTGATGGTAGTGGACGAGCTGCGGATCTTCTGGCTTTTGCTCATCAAACTGTCAAAGATGATGGGTAGGTATAACTATGCCAACACAAGGGGCCGGCCCGAGCCCATCGCAAAATGCCGTCCGGCTCGATGTGTGAGACACAAGGACCAAAGTGTTCGTCGTTAGAGAAAATTTAAGATTGTAGCTGGTTTGTTGCCGAAGCTCCCGAGCTTTAAACTCTCTAAACTAGAAATATTTACCGGTTCGAGAAAATAAAAGTTATTCCAATAATCATCTAAATGGCCGGGTTCGCAACTTTTTTCTCGGACCGGGTTTCGCTAGGTCTGCTATAGATTTGGCACATCACTAATCTTGTATGTTAGCTTGGGTCCTATTCGGTGGTATACTTTATTTCTGTATAGCTGGAATTCGGTATAATCAACTGGGGTGTTGTAACATTCTGTCATCTATTCTTTTTTTAGCACCCCGGTTACTGTAATACCGCACTCCCGACTTAGTTTTCAAAACAAGAACTCCCAGAAACCGAGCTATTTTGAAAGGCAAATTTTGCCATCGCGTTCAAAACAGTTTTGTTTTTTGGCAGTCCTTTAAAACAACAAGTGCGTGCGTTTTTATTACATTCTTCTCCATTTGCAGTTCTAGAAAGATGTCTAATGTCTATTCTAGGTGGTAAGCGACACTGCTTCTGTGTGGCCTCTATCCGTAGTTATAGTTCATTACAAAACATAGACAGGGTTTTTCATACCGCCTTCCCAGTCAATGTTTTGAAATGGCTATATTAGTTATATATTTCTTCTTTTATTAGTTTAGTAGCTTTATGGTCTCTCTAGCAGTTGTTTTAAAGACTAGACTTCCGGGATCGTTAACTCTATAAAAAGTTTAAGTCTTTCTATAAATATATCCGTGCCCTATCGTTAATTTAATACAGTGATCGTGATTTTGTTCAAATCAAGGATGCGGTTGCAAAATAAACAGCCGATACCCTAAGTCTAGTTGTTGAAACACTGTAGCTGAATAACTCACTTCTTAGATCCTGTTAGTTAGATACAGTAGTCTGTACAAGTTAGCTGTCTGTCTACAGTAACCCTCGTATAGTCAGGTTCAAAAGTAATAAGGCCGTGTATGCTACGTATTTCGTTATTTTTAACACTGCGCCTGCTGGCTTCTATGCGCGCGATATCAGCAGATTTCAAACTTGCTTTCGCTCTGCTTTACTCAGACAAAATATTGCAAAACTCCTGCAACCCAATGTTATTAACACTGCTGTATTACTTTTGAATTCGACTATATCTGCTAATATTATTTAAAACAAATGTTCTAAATTAATCCTTTTCAGTAGTCTTCCGGAGGGTGTCCGTCCTCAGTTAGTTCAGTTGGTAGAGCGTGTATTTGGATGTGGAACTCCCGGTGCAGATAGGGTCATTGCTGAACTTATTATGTGTGCTCAGCAGAAACATTTGGTTAGTTTATGAGAGTACCTAACAATTTCATGAAAAGTTTAGTTTATTGCAAGAGATACTTTTTACGCCGCATCCTCAGGGGAAGGAACGCTTCAAAATGATAAAACATTCATAAACAACAGCGCGCTAAAAACATAGTTCTTCCCACACCAGCTATAAACTCACAATCAGTTAGTTACATTTGGTTAGTTCATGAGAGTACCTAGTAGTAGTTCATGTAGCGTTTAGTTAATTAGAGCTAGACTTTATGCGCCGCATACCGAAGCTAATAAGGGCCTCAATAAAAAGGATTGTATTTTTAACAGAAAAGGCTACATACAATCCTGTTTCTCAATCATTTTTATATAACGTCTTTTACCCTCAAGAAACGACGGTAGATAGGTCTTGGAACTAACTATAATCAATGGTGAGATTCACTCAGGGCATGGAAAAGGCAGGCCCGTTTCTCACATTTTCGGCCCGGCCCGTGAAATTCCCAGCCATGGATTCAGTGAACAAGTTCATTAAAGTGTAAACAAGAATACAAGACAATTGCTAGAATTGGTTACATTATCTGTTGTAATATTATGAAACATCCTAATTTATCTATTTCAGCTGACTGTTTTCCGATTGGGAGAGAAAGGTCGACAAGATGTAGATCACGCTATTCTAACGGCTCTTTTAAAGGTCTGTTACTAAATCTTTGAAATATAAACTATAAGTTTTTAGGGTCAAAACCTTTCACCTGCTGATCAGCTTTCTTTAGCGCTAGCATGGAACCGTGTAGATATCGCAAGATCTGATATTTTCTCAAGCGGACAGGTACTGTATATTTTTGTTTATAAACTGTACAAATCGTATTAAAACCGAGCAGAACTGCCTCCATTCATATTTTTCTTCAAACTTTATACGGCATAAATTCCCCAAATTATGAGAATAACTCCCAAATTCAAGTTGACTTTAAGTCGTATGCTTGGGATAGATAGCCCAGTGGTGGGTCGTGCCGGTTCCGAACATCAACGTTTTTCTGGCTGGGGCCGGTTTGGATCCGACATTTTCAAATTTTGGGGGGCGGCGGTTACTCACACCCAGGGCTGCGTATTTTAAAGGCCAGGCCCACTTTTTGAGGGGGCGGAGCTAGGCCGGTCTAGGCCTAGCTCCGCCTGCCCCAGGCCAGGCCAAATTTTTAAAAGTCGCAGGCCTGCTCACACCCCTTGCTGTGAGCAACCGGACGCTTATGTGAGTAATTGGACGGCGCCGTCCAGTTACTCACAATTTCAACTAACGCTATCTAAAAGTGTGAGGAACTGGGCAAATCCCCCAAATTTCCCAAGAAACCAGGCCCGGGCCAGCACGCAATTTGTATAGTCCTGGGATAACCCTTAGTTTCATATCATAACTAGATGCAAAAATATGAATGAAAGCTTACCTACATGTAGTTTAGTATTACTTAGTTCCTATTTCCCCCCCCCCCCTTTGGTCTTTCTCTTTAAACCCTACAGTTACAGGAAGTTAATTGCTCAGCGATGTGCTATCAGGTTTCTACTTTGTTGTTTTATTGTCGTTTGTATTGTCGGGAATTAGAGTTGTTCGGATTTCGGAACCATTGGAGGAATACTCCGTGATTACATTTATAAACGTTCTCGTCCAGGGAACCGCCCTTCCCGGGAGCAAAAAAATAAACAAAAAAGATCGTTCCCATTTCCTTACGGTGAACTTTTGTAAATAAGGCCACTATAACTACTTGTGTATACGGTAGCTTGTTTTACATGCTTCCTTTTTAAAAGTAAATTGACGGTGTATCTTGTATATTTAGCAAAAGCGGAACGGAACGTTGCAAAATAGTCCCCTTAAATATTTCTTACTGCTTGCTTACTTTTTAATTCGAATTTGGGAACTCGTGCCTCATTTTCCGGATTACCCTGGTTCTAACCGCGTTTCCTGCTGTGGTATAGTCGGCGGACTAATCGCTTGCAGTTAAAGGTCTAATAACTTAAAATTGGAGCATATCTATGGTCTAAATTTGCTCTAAGTACTGTAATAAGCTCTAAATTGTTCGCAGTTCGTACCGTAACCCTTTGCAAGCGATTAGTCCACCAGCTACAAGGTAGTCGCTATTTCTTGCATCCATTTTTGTAGTTTTCATTTGCAAAGTTGATATTTATGTTCCTGAACTGTTTCCTGTGTTTTAATCTTTCCTTGTAACATTCAAATAATTATATTTTTCAAGGAATGGCCTCAAGCTGCCCTGCACAACGCGATGATGGAAGCCCTAATTCATGATCGAGTTGACTTCGTAAGGCTTCTTCTGGAGAATGGAGTTAGCATGCAGAGGTTCTTAACCATTGGAAGACTGGAAGATCTATATAATACGGTAAAATAAATAAAGTAAATACTTCTAAACATAGTTTTAGGATAAGGGACCGCCAAACACTTTGTTCTATATTGTTAGAGATGTTGTCAGAATACGACAAGGATATCAATACAAGTAAGACATAATTATTTGTTATAAATTATTAGATTTTGTTTTTTGTTCATTTAATAAGTGAGTAGGGTGTAGTTAGTTGTTATAGTATGTTGCAAAAGGAAAAATATGCAAAAATGAAGTGCCACTGGGTTTTTTTGTTGTTGAATGATTTGGTTGAAGCTTTCCAGAGTAAAATAAACTTTAAGTTCAAATGGGAGGACAGTCCTTTAATTCCACTGTGTTTGTTGGTGAGCCGTGCCACCGGTTTTCATTCATTTATATAACACCGC
>JAQGAV010001968.1:0-17859 GCA_034691345.1 Phasmarhabditis papillosa
GTTTGGGTCCCGCAACGAAGCTACAGTATCGCGCTCGCCGGCTAGGAATTGCACACTGGACGAAGATTGGCCCAAAAGCTCTTGGGGCGTATACGTCACGTTCTGTCGTGTTCGTTCACGTTACGTCATGTTCGGGACGTTCGGATAAGATTAACCCTTTTGTATTGTAGTTTGTGTTCTTCTAACCTCTGTACATAAATCTCCTATCTTTACCTGTCTTATATTTGGGGAACTTGAGTTAGATCAGAAGCGTTAGGTCATAGTTAGCCCCTATGACAGTTTCGCTATAGTCTAGGCTGGCATTCTATCACCTGAACCATGGAACCACGAAATTGTCTCGCAGGTAGCTCACACGAGGCTAATTCATGCAACGCAAAGAGCTACCTGCGCTGAACAGAACTGTTATTTCCCGATATTTAACGGGGTGTGGTAACCAGAGGCCGTATGCATGCATTCTCACGAAAAACGCTTCCAGGCATTTTGCCTCTGGGCTCCGCAAACCCGATATTTTGCTAGACCAAAATTGACCAAACCCGAGATCGACTCAGCTCCAAGTCTTTACTCAAAGTTTGAGCCTCCGTAGCTCGAAACTGGGGCCTCCTCCGCAGCTGGAAAAAATATCAAAACATTTCTTTTTCTAATACTTATCGACATACCTTGGCCGATTTTCAAAAAGCCACCGCAAGTGGGGAACATTCCCTTGTTAGTAAAAACATCACTTGATAATTATCATGAAATGCAAACAAAAAGATATATACTCTTTTGTCTTATTCTGAATTCCATAAGTTATTCCCTGCATAATATAGGTTTGCTCCTCTCGTTACCATGGTTTAAATAGCCCAAACAACCACAGCCCAAATAATGAGCCCAAGCACAATTATATACCAATAAAGGTGGAACTATGCATTCAATTACCTTGGAAATCATAATTGTGCTGCATATTGTTAGCCTTGGCTTTATTTACCGGCACTCTGTATTTACGATATAGTCTATTGTTATATAGTCTATTGCAAAAGCTAGGTTTCCAGCGCGGTATCACGAGCGGAGCGCAGTGTTATATAAAATGAATGTAAAATCGGTCGAAGTGGTACGTTTTCTCAAAAAATACATTCATTTTATAACACGGCGCACCGCTCATGATACCGCGCTGGAAACCTCGGTCTTGAGATAGACTATAGTTGAACACGACGAAATATGCAAGTATGAGAAATATTTTATCCAGAAGGACTGCGTTATCGCGGAAGGTAATGTATACTGTTTGTTAATAGTTTTACAATGTTCTTTTGGTGACTCAAGTTGACTACATTGACCTAGTTTGAAATCTCTATACTGTCATGAACCATTTCCGTGCAAGATCAGGAAGCGATATACATCTGGCGGACTAATTACAAACACTACTCGCATAGATGGATTAAAATCCGAGTTTGATGTAATATTTAGGATATAATAAGGTTCTCAACTGTTCTCAGTTGAATATTCTAATTTATATTCTACTACTAGTTTTGATAATTTTTTAGCGGCACTCTGTATTTACGATATAGTCTATTGTTATATAGTCTATTGCAAAAGCTAGGTTCTAGCGGAGTGAGTCTTTTCAACAAAAGTACATTCACTTTTCTTTGACACCGCTTTTCTCCTGTGGCCATAGTTTAGAAACGCCCGGGTGGGTGCCCCGGCAGGCTAAAAACTGATCGGGCATACACCCGGGCGTTTCTATACTACGGCCACACAGATCCTCCAGCGGGCCGGGCCGGACCCAATATGTGTGTAAAACAGCAATCAAAATACAGATTTCGATGAACTTTATGGAAATGGACGAACGAAAAGATAGTCTATCACAAAAAACAACATCTGGAAATTAGTACTACCCACATATACGGATTAGTAATGCTTCCTAGAAAAAAAAATTTTTTTATATAAAGTAAAATTTTATTTATTGATTTTTACACTCAGGGCCCGCCCGGGCCGGGCCGGGCCCTGAAAAATATCGGCAAGCCGGCCCCGGGTTGGCTCGGTTGCCGGAAAGGATTCTGAAATTCGAATTTTTCAAATAATAACTTCCCCAAAAATGTATTCTTTATGCTGGCAAGAATGTTACAGGCAATAAAAATACTTTTAATACTAAATTATCGCATTTTGAAACGAAATATATATATTGTTTCGTGAAATGGCAACTTTTTTATGTTTTCCTTTAGTAATGGGCCCTTATTGGATTAACCTATTGAATCCTCCAATCTAAAAACCGAAAACTAATACATTTTTGAAGTTAGCTTTAAATTCTTCGAGATAGTAATTATTAAAAATGAGTGTTGTATTACTAAATTTTAAACTAATAGAATAAATGGAAGTTCTAGACGTTAACATTGCGTTACCCGGTGAGATTATGGTAGTGTTCTATAATATTAAGGCGCTGAACTAATATTCTGTAAATATCTGCATTCTAACAATAAAAAGAGCTTCTACCTACCTCTGGATCTGGATCCACTGTTGCTATACAAGAGTTTGTAATTGGAATATAAATAGAAATGAATATTAAAACTGTCCAATGTGACATTTTGTGTACTACGTGTGATGCTAGGAAGTAGCCGCACGGTATTACAACAGTTTCTTCTTTCTAGCGGTCGCCGTAGCAAATAAAACAGTGAACGGCGGATATCGAAATACGCCTGCAGCTAAAGAGTTCAGCGGAAAGGTCAGATAAGGAAACATTAAAACAAAATGCAAAGATTTGTAGTTTGTTGTCGTATGAAATATATTGTAAATATGCTAAACCATTGTGAAACTATTATTGATATTAAAAAGTAAGCATATTTACGGGTTTTTCAACTGAAAAGTTAGAACTGCTCGGTTCTAAGTTCATAATAACCCAATACCGACCAAGCCTCTGGTAGCTCAGTGGTTAGAGCACTCGTCCGTTCCTCTGTCATTTGGGATTATCATATCCAACAGAAATATAAATAAAAAACTGTTATTTTCACTAGAACCTTTTGCGTTTCTCGAAACTTCTTTTGTGCTCTTAAACGTCTTTCTCAGAATCTTCCTCAGATGCAGACGCTTTTCCGTTGGTTAGAACAGCGGTCTCTGAAGGCGCGATTATCTGAAGCTGTGGGTTCGACTCCTTGTAGCTACAGAATGCTTGGGAAACTAGTAACTTAGTTATTTCATGGTTTGTGCACCCGAAGACTGAATGCTAGACAGACGCTATCTCTGCTCAGAAGATTCCGGAACTATTTGTTGTTCGAAAACCTTCACCGAAGAAATCAACAGCTCGCGCGATTTCAGGAATTCGAATAGTTTTTGAAATTTTGCTTACATTTAGGTTGTTTTTATTACTTGAAACACAGTAAAACCCCAATAGGGACACGGTAACTGTAGGCGAAATCGTTATGTTATCCGGCGTGGTTATATTTTAATCAAGAATAACAGCCGCCCATGTCCCCTTCCCTCGACTCCTTCCTCGATTCCTTCGACTGTGTCCCCTTTTTTAAAAGATAATGAACTTTCCTGCTTTTTATACTTGCATATTTTATTATCCCATTATCAACTTATTTACCAAAAATGAATAAAATCGGTTAAGAAACGAAAACTTTGGTAAAGGATGACCCGACGGACAGAGACCGTAGAACTTGAAGTAAGTAGGATAGAACATAACTCATAGAACTGGAAATAACAAGGTGACAGTGTTACACTTCAACAAAATTCAAAGAGAGATTACATCTAGGATTAATTGGTATAGTTGATTTTAGGGTTGTATCACTCATTATAGCACAGATACAGATGGCTAAAATAGTAAATCTTATATGCTTTAGGTTAAATACTATCTACAGGGTGCTTTCGGATAAGTTCGTGCGCCTATCAAAAGAGCGGTAAAAACCATAAAATGTATGTTCATATTATATTGAACTTTTCGTTGATTTTGGTGACATTTAACAGCTTTTAGAAGGGCCGAAGTTTTATATATCGGCGCCCGAACTTATCACGCACCTGGTAGACAGTAGAAGGTTTTTCAACTACTTTCAGAAGCTCTATAATTGTATATTATTAAACTTCTGTATGCTGTATTTTTGTTTTTGTGAAATTATAATGTTCCGGGTGGGCAAACTGTAAGGAACAGTAAATGCTGATTGTTTTACCGGTAAATCTTGAGTAGCAGTTCACAAGTATACCGCTTCACCGCTCTTTTTGAAAATACTTTACCGACTGCCAAAACTTTTTTAGTTATTAGGAGAGTATACTGTACTATTCAAAGGAATTGGATGAATCTATAGTTTCTACCAGGACTGGGAAAAGGCAGGCCGTTTCTCAAATTCTCGACCCCGGGCAGTTTTCCTTAAAGTTGGCTCCAGCTCTGATTTCTACCCTTGGTATTTCTCATATTCAGAAAGACGAGTGTGCAAGAAAGTATAAGCACTCAAAATATATCTGAATTATTGATGAAGTTTCTCTTTCTAAAAGTGATTTTATATTTTCTTTTTTGTAATTTAAAGGCACGGTACACTCAAAAATTTGTTACAATTTTTATTTTTTTATCTTATTCTTCCCGAAAAGTTATTCACAAATATATAAATAAATAAAAAATTAAAGAAAAATTAAGGATTCTACAAGATATTCAATTCTGGTGCACCCAATTTGGGTTACTGTAGCCCGTGAGGACCAAAATACAATCAAAAGCATATTTACACTGCAAATTCGGCTTATTTCTCGCGTTAGCGTGACTTATCAGGCACGAAAATGAAAGAAATGTTTTTAGTTTTTCAAAAATGGGTGTATTTAAAGAGTTTTGCAATCTGCCGCAGGGTTAGGGTGCACCAGAACCCCGCCCCCAGGTGCACCTACACGCAGGGTGGCAGACTTTTTAAAATGTCATAACTCGGTCCAAAATGATCGTAATAAATTTCGGTATTCATATTTCAATATGAAATGACTAGATCTATCGATTTAAACAATAAAATTGAGATTTAAATTTTGGGTGTACCGTGCCTTTAAAGTTTAAAAAGGTTGAGTTTGAGCCGAATTAGTCGTTGTTAGATTTTTACAAGGGCGTATTCGTCATTTGTGTGTTGCGTTTGTTTATAAACATTTTCGAAAAATGAAGGGGCGCGCAAATAATAAATATATAAAAAGTGAATAATTCTGAGTTTATTTAAGTATAAAAGTAATAGTTAAGTGAGTAAATTCAATTTAATTCTAAATATAATTAAATTTAAGATAAGTAAACTAAAGATATTCAGGAGCTATTTCGTTTCGCCCCTGGCAAAGATATAATTAATTGGAACTCGAATACTAGATGACTAAAATTTATGCGATAAAAACGTTCTAGATCAGAAAAACTCGCTCTTCAATCTGAAATTAACTTCAAAAACTGTCCCTATATCCCTTTAAAGGCACGGTACACCCAAAATGGATTGTTTTCATTGCTTATAGTATTGACGTTTATTATTTAAGTTACTTTGTTTATTATTCAATTATTAAAGCGATGAAGATATGTTTGCCGATATAGATAGTAGATAATAAACCATTTATTGTCTGTTGAGAAAACATGTGTCAGTTAAAGGCACGGTACACCAGGGGTTGCAAGGGGTGGCCCGGGCCGGCCCTCTTATCTGAACTTCTAGGCCCGGGCCGGCCCTCCATTCCCCACTATTGCAAAATTCCAAAAAAAATTTGAAAAATTTGGAGCATTATTGATCGGTTTCGAAAATGAGGGTCGGGCCCGGGTCGGCCCTCACTTTTGCCAGCCCTGCGGTACACTCAAAATTGACTTGCCAATTTTTATGCGTTGTTTGATAGAGCTATGTATTCTGAGTCGAAATATGAAGATCAAATTTTTTTTACGATTATTTTGAACGAAGTTATGGTCATTTAAAAAATTCGGCTACCCTAGGCAGAGGTTGTCAGTGGACGGGGTTTTGGTTAGCATGCGGTAATTGCATAAATTTATAAAACTTGTATAACTCGTCAAATTGAACCAAAACTAAAAGCACTTCTACCATTATTTTGGGTGAAAACCCCGTGTTCCGCGAAGAATTTGTGGTAACTCGTTAATATAATGGAGTTTCTAACATATTACTTGCAAATAATCCTACAGTACTCGTCCACGGTGCATCAATTTTTTTGTTATTTATATCATGTTTAATAACTTTTCAAGCAGATTAATCTTAAATAATAAAATTTGAAATGATTTTTTAAGTGTACCCTGCCTTTAAGAGATAATGATTGAAGTCTGTAGAACGGTAATTTAGAAATGAAGTTTTTTATTTATCTAGTCGAGTGTGTTTTGAATCTGCTTCCTAGCTAGTGTCATCTGAACATTACGTTCATCGACTGACAACCAGATCCTTGTCTAGTATTCAGCTATTCTTTCACTGCATTCACTTACAGGATTTCAACCGAGTTGGTAATTTAGATTTGAACTTTTTTTGGCCTATGGGCCTAAAAACCAGTACCACGAAATTCGCAACCCTGAGTTTGTAAGCCTTAAGATTGGCCTTCTTTAAATGTTTTAGGTCTTTCTAAAGCAATATTTTCATTACTTTCATAATATTTATTGTACAAGTTATAAGTATAATACCAGCGAATGAACATAAACCCTTTTTATAAATTGTTATATATTTGATATATAATATATTTCAACACACGAATCAGAAGACATAACCGAGCACTACATTAGAATTAATATTATGTGTATAATAAAGAATATAAAATGGAATTGTAGAAGTCTTGTCTGTTATAGTCCGTTCAAAACCCCGTAAGGATGCCGACTGGGGCATTATAAAATAATAACAGGCCTACATTTTGAAGCGAACTATTTTTTATACAAAAGCGCTAATCTTCATATATATCTAAATTGATTACTGGCTATGTCATAACATAGATGAATTAAGAAAGTAAGAAAACATATGAAGGAGTGAGTAATAAGGATGCAGTGGGTCGAAACTGACTATATTATTCAGGCTATGTCTCCCAGGAATAAACCAGGTCCCGAAATGTGGTTGTTCGAAGTGCCGGCCCTTTACTTGCCAAACCAGCCCTTTTGAAGAATTTGAAACACCCGATCCCGAAATGGTAAGCAACCGATTTATGAAAAAATATCTATTCCAAACTAGCCTTTTTTAAAGGCACGGTACACCAACAATTTATTTCCAATTTTAGTGTTGTAATTGATAGAGCTAATAATACTGAACTGAAATATGTAGATCGGATTTTTGTACGATCATTTTAAGCTGAGTTATGACCGTTCGAAAATACAGCCACGCTGCGCGTAGGTTCGAATGGGGGCTCCTGGCTCGAGCGGGAACTATTGCATACAAACGCCGATTATCTCGTGAAGTAAGAAAAATTAAAAGTCTAAAAACATTTCTACCAGTCTGTTACAGTAACCCACATCACTCGAGCCAGCTAAACCCAAAATGCAACATCTCATAAAATCGTTCATTTTTCACCAATTTTTTTGCTGTCTATGTCATTTTTCTCAACTTTTCAAGGTCATTAATAATTGAAAGCAACAAAATTTGAAATGAATTTTTGAGTGTACCGTGCCTTTAATGAATAGAAGGTTGAATTGTGTCTTTAACAACGGTTAACCTAAAATATAGCCTAGCTATTTTGCTACTTGGCTCTGTTCATTCTCTGGGTTTAATGGGTCTGCCGCCGTCCTTGCTGGCAATTATGTTCTTAATAACTATAACTACAGCAAGCACATGACACATGTTTACTACTATCATGGTGATCCTATACAGATTCAGAGTGAAACATCGACGCACATTCTCCCTGGAAAGACTGAATTTGATGCTCAAATGTGGTTCTGCATCCCAATGCGATTAAGCCGAAGCCGATCCCAAAGTCCTAAACGTTTGTGACCTGCATCCCCAAATACAAAGGGAATATGCCGATTTTTCTAAAAGCAGGTCAAGCTAGGTCGTGCACAAACTATATATTAAAGGACTGCGACCACAAATAAATACCCTATGAGTTATTAGTATCTTGTGTGGTCTTGCTCCTTTCCTGTTGCTTTCCCTTTTTCTGCTCCGGCGAACAGCCGTTCATCACGGCTCCATCAATATCCGCTCATAATAAAAAGAACAACTATTTGCAGTCTTTTTGACGTCATTAACGCCTCTTCCAGATCATTAACGCCTAAGTTGGAGCGGTCCGCTTCGCATCCTGCGTTTACAGATGTTCCCATCGGGATTGCAAAAGCACAAAATTGCCTAATATCCAATTAAATGCTAATATTTGCCGGACCGGTTTATCAGAGTAAAATACTTGTCTGACTGTCTATTTCATTATAGCTGGAACAGCGAGCGATGTGGGAATTGAACCACCCTCTTCAGGCTAGTTTTTGTAAATTAATAAAAACATAAAAAGCATATTGATACTGGACGAATGGCTAAACTAACGCGCCCTAATGCTAAGTCACACGCCATTTCTAACGCTAGATAATACCTTCAAAACTAGACCAGTAAAGCAATATGCAGTATTTTAAAAGAAGTCGGTAAAATTTTTTCACAATTTCATTTGGCCTACCTGACTTCATGTTTCGGATTCAGCGGCAGACAGGGCCAGAAAAATCGAAGTTTAGTGAATTTGACGAATCCCCAAAGAAGAGCAACAAGTTTGATACATGAAGAGAAGAATACGGGATTGGCCAGAGAAAGACGCGGCTCATGTGTAAAAAGAATGTTCATGAACATCGGAAGGGGAACCTGTAAGAACACAATTGAATAATAAGGTAGCAATGTGGTTATCGGTAGACTGGCCGTCTGTTACATACTTCATATCATCTATAACAATTCAATCATGTAAATTTAGCATGGTTTAATGCCACTTTCGGCTAGCAATATTACACCTCGCTGGTAACAGAGATGTTGCAACGTATACATATTTATCGGTGGTTCGCAAAATTGCCCGGCCCGGCCCGGACGGGGCCGACCATATTATTGAAAATTCTCAATTACGAAAAATATTGGATGGTACATCGTCGGCCCACCGGCCCGAGAATATTTGAAATTTCAGATCCGGCCCGTTTGAGAACACCGATACTTATGTCCCCGTAACACAGCTGTTTCTAAATTTCTGTAGTAACAGTGTCATTTCGAAACCAATTCTTTCTCCGGATATAAAGGTACATAGCTTTTGTTTAAAATTCTTCACTTATTTCGCAACTGTTTCTCAGTTTTTTCAGCTCAGAATAGATCAGCAGGTCATTCATTGCAATAAATTTGAGTCAAATATTTCCGATTCCTGCCAAAATACTGATATTATCGGTAGAGCCCCGACTGTTAGCGTGTTGCTCGCTTGAGCTGGATTGTTGGCCAGTTGCTCAACTCAACAAAGCAGATCATGCGATTTTGCAAAAGTGTCCTTGAGAAAATTCCCTTGCTTTAGGATCCAAAGTCTTGCAGACATATTTCATTTATATACTCTGTTTCAAGGCCTTATTTCGGTAGCGAAAATGAGCTACTAGTAAGCTTAAGACGACCGAATAAGGTTTTTGACGTGGAACTTAAGACATCTAAGCGTAAGTTTACAAACTTTTGCTCTTATTCGGAAATTTTCCAACCTCTTCGAGTGCTAGAACCATACTCTTGGCTAGCCTAGCATAGAAAATATTCTCCTCATCGTATTTTAATGTTTGGCAAACGTCGACCATTTCGAAAATATAAACAAATACAGAAATACCTAAATATGGTAGAGATACTGGGTTTAGTTTTGTAGGTAAGTATATAGAATTATAATTCTCGGTCTTGGAATTTTAAAAGTTATCAGTATTTGTGCCCCCGTTATCCGTAGTTTTGAAACGGGGTACGTGATATTGAAAGCTGATTCAGTGGTACACTTTCCAGCAAGAAACAAATAAGCGGTACAAATAATATGTTATTTAGTTTCTAAATGTTGCAAAAGCAAGATAACGAACCTGTGAAGAAAAAATACCCGTAAGCGGCGTTAATAGCTATTTGACTCTGGAAGTTACCGAGGAATTCGGCTATTCTAAAATAGACAATTTGAATTTTGCTAACTAATTTTTAAACAACGCTGTACTTACTAGTTTGGATTATCTACACCGCTTCCAATATTCGACTTACCTACTGCAGACTAAAAAATCGGCCATGAGATCTAGAGTTGAAGCAAACAAAGTAACAATAGCAATTACACGTATGGGGGGTGCCCACTCCAAATGATTCCTGAAAGATAATCGATAATATGGGTTTATAGGCCGGTCCCTAGATCATACTTTTTAGACATAAAAATCAGACCTGTTTTCGGGTGGCCACCACCTGGACTCGGCGGTTCAAATCTATCTCAAATAACTGTAATTCCTTTTCCAAGATTTTTGCACATATTTATTAGTCGCGGTCGATATTCTGTCTATTCCGAAATTGGTGTAAAAGATAAAATATTGTAAGTATGTTTAGTACTCATAATCTATTGTTAAACGCCCGCGTTCGTTGTCAAAGTGTCAAAATATCACATTTCGTCAGGAAGAAATGCCATTGTCATCCACAATGAGTCACTCGAATGGATAAAAACATTTCAAAACACTTTACTATTACTTTTTCTAGAGCATAGTCAGTTTAAAACCGACATTCAGTAAACAGAAAAGGGCTTATTTCAGAGAAAAAAGAGAACCGCAAATGTAACTTTTTGTTTATAAAACCAAAGCGGAGTTTGATGGAGGAGCCACTTCTAAGAAATCGTTAGAATCGTTTGGGAAAGTGTGAAATCGCTTAAGTCTCCAACTCCACAGCTACCATTTTAGTTTATAAATATGTATATCTTTTAGAGAAAAAAGCTATATTATTAATAATCGAAGGTTTTATAGGAACTAACTATATCTTACGTTCTGTTTTCATTCTGGTGTTGCAAACAGAACTCAGGGCATTTTCACTCTCAAGAATTTGTTATTTGGGACTGGGGATATTCTTGTTCCCCCTCCCATTGCAGTCCGTTTTCTGTCTATTTTCGTGGGGGTGGTCGTGGGCGTGGCCTTAAGAGGGGGCGCAGTTGTTTCCTTTTGTCTCTATTAGAATTAAACATAAACATCATCATGACCAACAAATAATCGATACAGCTATGGAACTTCGAACCTCGCCCGATACCTTTCTCTTTATTGCAAAGATAATATTCATATATATAGTTAGCGGGAAGAGTAATGATGGAGTGTAAAGAATTCAATTGTCGTCTGAGCCCCTTATGCGAGCACCGCCCCAGCATCTGGCGGCTACCCTCTGTTCAATATTGTACTTTGTAAGTGCGCGCGTGCAGTTTTCCTGCAGGTGCGGTGTTAAAAATCCTATACATACGCAAGTAACACTCCATTATTACTCTCGGCGATGACTATATGCGCCCGCCGGGAGCGATCCATGCTTTCAACGTTTCGAGAAAACGTTAATTTTAAATAAGGTCTAATTGAAAACTTAGATGGTTGATCAGGCCAATCCAGCTGCTGTTTTATAAATCAGGATGGCGTTTGGATCATTTGGAAGCTTCGACCGGCAGCGACAAATAATTTTGTAATGTAATACAAGGTTAACATTTTTCTATGAAACCTGCAATTCCTTCGGAATGTAGCTATGAAATGTAAGTAACAAACTGGTTTCTGAATTGTCTCTTTAAAGGTCGCAAGAAACCCTACAGTATCCCAATGTATCTACAGTAATCCCCTTCTTCGCGTGACTTACGCCGGTCCTTCTGGGTCCTTCCACGCTAGCCTCCAGCCCATGGTGAAAATAGAAAGGGATTATTGCGTTAATATATCGATCGCAAAGCTAGAAGAATAGCTGAAAATATAGTAAGCAATATAAGCATATATAATAAGAAACATCTAGTGACTTGAGATTACGAGTAGGATACTTAAAATCTATGAAAGTAGGCAAATTATACATAGTTCGTTTTAAAACATATATAGGTGGAGCAGTGTTCTGTATTTAAAGAAAATTCCTGAAGTTGACAAACCAACTAATTCTCTGAATAAATAAAACTTATTTAAATTGAACTAAACTGCGAGAACTAGAATTTCCGATAGCGTAAGCTACACTGCTTCACAAAGTGTATATGAATAACAATGATCGAATCTAATATGACTGACAAAAACTGAGCTCGAACGGCAGTTATCTGCCTATAACTTGCTGTTTAGCTCAAAGATATGGGCGGGGCTGCGGACTTATCCGTTATGCTCCGAGAGGGGGACTCTTGTCCTCAACCAGATAACGCTCTCATCAATAATCAGTCTCAACAAATGTGTTTTAATCACAATCAAGGTCATCCGAGATCAAAGACCGACCTTTAATTAAATTCGTCTAGAAACTCACCGTGTTCTAGATCGACAATTTTTAAAGGAAAATCCCCTTCAGCATTTTCTAAATCTTTTCTATAACATAAAACCATTTGCATCTAGGTACAAGTTTTTAAGCTCATTGGTGGACACGGAAAAGAATACAAAAGTTGTATGGTGCGGTGGTAGGAAAGATTGAATGAACGATTAACTTTTATAGTTTTAAATATAACATGTTACTTCATTTATAAAATTAGAAGAAATTAAAAATTAACAAAAAACAGTAGTCTGTCGAATTCTCACCCCTGTAATAACTAAACAACTTCGTCCAATTTTTCGCTAAAATCTAATGTTTATAAAAAGAACATAATATTAAACATAATTAAAATTAGTTTTACAACAAAATTAAGAATTATTATCTTATAAACACTCAATAAATAAACGTTCATCCGATGTCACTGCTCAATCCGAGCTGGCCAGAGAAATGTTGATATTTTCTTCAACAGCCATCGGTTTAGTTTTAAAAAGAACTAAACTCGTAGGAATATGTTTATTTAAGATCCCTAACGCACTATTGTGAACCATTGTTAAATCATAACTGTATGTTTAATAATAAAATTGATTGTTATATTTGTAGAGTTACAAAAACAGATTATCATATTATATAAATAAACGTGTAATGCTATTTTCAGCAAAACAATTGCCGTATTGTCACCTTTGTAGACTAGTTTTCTACGGACTGTTATTTTAGAACTTTTCTTTTATTCTATAGTACATACAAAAGAGCTTTGTTGGACAGTTTCTCTCAAATTATTATAACAATTCATCTGGATTTATATAATAGCTAGAAACATAAATCTAATATAGTCTTTAATATTCTTCAGTGTTTTTGTCTTAGTCTTATTGCTTGTTTTGTTTTTAGTTGTTTTAACATTAACCTTACTCTTAATGAAAAATGATCATTTATTTAAGGCTCTTCTGGAGTTTTTGGATTTCGTTAGCAAGATATATTGCTGTTTTGGAAATGAAGTGCACCCCTCGGCTTTTATACTTGGTTGCTACTGTTCTTGTATTTATTTTTGCTATTTATTCTTTTTATGGATATCATAAGAACTATTCATACTGTAAGTTAGTCTAAACATACAATACAGAACCAGCTAAGAAACTAGATGGAGTACACATTTTATTATTAGCCGATAAAACGTGTCTTATCTGAACTTGTAGGTTTTCTTTAATTAAACTATGATTTATAAAGTTGTAGAGCATTTATTCGCATCTGAAGTCTTGAAATATGTATTCGTAGCCTAAAGATGTCACCGCCAAACACCTCTTATAGGAACATACCGTGTTATAGCCTAGCTACAATACAATATACTTTATCATTATAGCAAGATTTTGTTATTTTTTAAGCCATCGACTCTCCATCAGCCAGAATGCGAGCAATTTATATACAACAGGTACGGTGGTCGACGTGTCTTGTAATTCCAATGGGAGGTTTTTCCTCCTAAAAACTTAATATTGCTATTAGATTATTTAATTTTATTTAATACCAGACTTCGCCCCCACTTCGGGCGGTGTATATTAACACGGCGAGAAAATGTTTGACACCGCTATTATATACGTAATCACGTACGTCTAACCAATCAATACCAATCAATAATCGATATCTTGACGTCATAGCGGACATAGATACATCTTTCCCTTTTATATATGTGTTGTCATACGTATGGTATCAGCCACTGAGACTTTGCATTAAGAACAAGGTTAACTACTTATTATACCGTGCGTATCCCGCTAAAATATATTATATTCCTTATTTAGTCCGATAGCCGTCGCAATGTTATGCGGAATATTCTAAAGAAAGAAGAAAGGTCTCCAGCTCTATTTTATAATGTTATTGTACCTGAGGTACGGCTAGGGTTAACAAACAAATACTATTAATAACCTCTGTTTTCATGTAAGGAGCTTATTTTAAAAACATGTTTTAACACTATAGTATGTTGCAGAATCTAGACTGCATCGCAGAATCTAGACTGCATCGCAGAATCTAGACTGCATCGCAGAATCTAGACTGCATCGCGCCGGCCCTACTCGATGCGCAGTGTTGGTTTGATTCTGAATTGCCAAACTTTCAATTTCTTTGTAGACAAAATTCGAGTAAACACCGCCAATAGAGCAAGGCCGGCGCAATGCAGATTAGTTTTTGAAACAGATTATATTACTAGGAACTTTCCGTTTAATTACCTCAAGTACAGAATCATTATTATACCTAGTGAGAGAGACGGTAACAACGGTGTTAAATATTTTTGAGGAGATTTGTGAATTAGGGTTTGGGGATAGATATACTACCGTTGTTTAGATTTAATACCTGTTAGGACTTTATTAGGAACTATGACTTTTCTATAGGTTTTGTGTACTGAACTAGTTCGAATTGGTACAGTAGGTGACGGTGGAAAGTGGATGTGCAGTCCGGAAGAGTAAGTATTTATTATCCTATCTTCCTGAATCCGTTGAATGCAATGTTTCCCGTCAGAGTTTGCAGTAGAGAGCTGCATCAGGAAAGAAGAATTTAAAAAAACGGCACCTAATTCAAACCCCTCATTTATTGACATGAATAGAAAGTTTAAAGATGCCTACAAAGAAGGTATTCGATAATAGACATACCGGAATAATGTGAACTAGTCGTAAAATGGATCAATTGTTTCAGGATGCCTACGGATTGTATTGTTCTTTCGCTCGGTCTAAACAATGTTGTTTCTTGGGATGAAGAAATACAAAAATTAACACAAAAGAGATGCAGACTTATTGGCTACGATGCGGTAAACAAAGCTTTAAAACTAACAAAAATTATATTTAGGGCTGGGAAAAGGCCGGCCGGGCCTTTTTTTGGCCCAGGCCGGTTTTCCCAAAAAGTCGGCTCCGGCCCAGGCCTGATTATATTATGTGAATATATTAAAGGCACGGTACACTCAAAAATAGTTTTTCGTTTTTAATGATTTAATTGATAGAAATATACTTTCTGCACTGAAATATGAAAAGTGATGTTCTTAAATTACATTTGAGCAAAGTTATGACCGTTTGAAAAGTCTGCCACCCTTTGTTTATGTTGTCAGTGGGCGGAGATTTGGTTTTAAGTTTTGTGGTGATAACCTAACTCCGCCCACATAACCCTGTCGCAAATGGCAAAAGTAAAATCATTTTTTCCATTCTTTTGTGAAAAGCTACATTTAATAATGGAAAACGTCAAATTTGTAAGTTTAACTTAGTTTTCTACAAATTTGTGTGAAAATCATCTACAATATCCCAAATCTGAAGACCAAAATTCAAAATTATGAAAAAACGTTTAAATAACTTTAAACGTGATTCAGAC
The DNA here is from genome assembly GCA_034691345.1 of Phasmarhabditis papillosa. NCBI lineage: Eukaryota > Metazoa > Nematoda > Chromadorea > Rhabditida > Rhabditidae > Pellioditis > Pellioditis papillosa. Next base: position 15,645 of record JAQGAV010001968.1, read on the forward strand.
CATAAGTTGGTCTAATTAAGAGCAAACAACAACAAAAAGTTGTTATAATAAGATAGTACACATTTCGTTTAACCAACTCCATTATACCTGCTAATTTGATACAATAAATTACTCGCCAAAAACGTAATGAAAACAAACAAATCTCGCTAGTGGTATGGAGAGAAATAAAATATTTAGAAATTTCTCACAGTATAGCTGTTTCTCTAGTTATGAACCAAGTTGCCAGTAATTTTGCCAACAATTTCACGTTTTCTGAGTCTTCATCTTCAATCTTGGTCACCCGTAACGTCAGTTAACCAAATCTCAGAATTTTTGAAAAAAAATTTTCTGAAAAGTAAAAAGTTCAATTTCCCAATGCGACTGTTTTGAAATCTTTTTTCCGATCAGAAAAATATGCAATATAAATCAAGTTACAGAGTAAATAAGGTTGTTATGTTGAATTCCGCTATATAACGGATGACATTTTTCCTTGCATAAATCTTTTACATCAATATATGCGGAATAATTTTTTGATTCCAAATCTTTTTTCATATTTAAAAAATATTAACTTTGAAGGGATTTATAAAAATAAAAAGTTAAAAGACTTCTTTTACTTCTAATACTCTTTTGACCCTTTAGTTCGAGGAACCATAGAGACCATCATTATTTACAGAAGAAAGATTTCCAATATTACACTCAGTCTCCACAATATTTGTGCTATTCTAACTGAAATATTAGACAAGGCTCCAATCTCTGAATATCACCATTACAGCTAATCCAAACCGCATCTATTATTAATATGTTTTTTTATGTTTTAAAAGTAACTTTGTTAAATAAAAGTGTTTTAGGCTGAGCAGAGTTCTGGTACCAGAAAGCGTTTGTCTGAACTGAACGCGGTTGCTAATGTCGGTTTTATCGGGAAGATGGACGTGGCGAATAAAAGTATTTCACTTGAATCCGTAATGAAGGAAAATAATATAAAACAAATAGAAATTTTTAAAGTGGATATTGAAGGTAGATAACAAGTTATATATTCATTCAAATAACTTTACCTTTAGGGTCTGAATTTGAAGTTTTGGTGCCATTTTTGACAAATCATACAGTTTCTCAGGTAATTTGATTACCAGAGAAGTGAGAAAGTCATGGGCCTTGTCCAACGATTAGGCAAGACGAGCACAAATTTCGGGAAGTCGGTTATTTTGGGATCGAAATTTCACAAAAACGGCCCAATCCCATTGAGATATTGTATTTATCGATCCGGTGGCCTGGTTTGCAACACCAGAAAAGCGATTCAGAAAACTACTAGGGTGCCCATAATCAGTTTACAATTAGTTCGGATTTGACCGTGAACTATAGAAGTTGTTATGTTCGATATACAAACGTACAGACTTTCCAGTACCGACCCTGGCTGATTCGTCATTTAGAAGGCCTTAAATTTTTCTCCAAAATGCACGAGGCCATTTCTCTAGAAGTTAGATATTTGCTTTTGTAGATTCTGATTGAAATTCATGCTCGCGAACCTGTAATGAAGCCGGCTGCCTATAAATTTGTAGATCTTCTCTCACAATTGAATAGACTTGGATATTTAATAGCAAATTATGAGATTAATGGAGCCTGGCAAGAATTATCCGGTTAGTTGTTAACTGAGAAGCTACGATCAGGTATGCACAAGGCCAACCCGGGCCGTAAAACCCTAATGTATAGATCGTAAATAAAGAAACTAAAGTAGAAAGGGCATAGTTTGGCTATATCTAAATTCTCAATACCTCGAGTGTTGGGTAGAATTCGAGGTTCCTTAACTTCAAAGAACTCAGCAACTTTAGAGTTTACCCTTATCCACAATTCGGCACTCCAACGCTACAACGCTTATCTACTGGCTGAGTATATGGATATTCTGGAACACGAATGAAGCTACCGAAACTTCAATCCTAATAGCAGACCTTGAAATGTTAAAACCTTCGCTATTCGAAGTTTCTATGCCGTTTTCATTCGTTATAGTTGATTTTAATACGTCTATAATCCTTCTTGATAGTTTTATTTATTTATTTTTGTTGTAGAATATGGTTTATTTATGTTGACAATTCTAAATAGAATTGTTATCTATAATAAAATTTCGTTTAGTCTTTTTTATAACTTTTATTATATATAACTTATATATAAGCAAAGGATCTCTGCTTCATACAGAAATGCATATATGGACACTATAATACACCAGGTTTTGAATTTCCTTTTAGGG
>JAQGAV010001969.1:0-17858 GCA_034691345.1 Phasmarhabditis papillosa
CGCTAAAGGAGAAAAACCTATCTTATGATAAAAGCGATTCTGGAATAAATATTATTATTATTATTATTATTATTATTGAAAGTTTACTATGTGGAAAATTTAAAAAAAAATTAATTATAGGCCTTTCGGACGAAGAAATCATGCAACCCTTCTCGTGCAGAGATGAAAAAGACCTGCGAGTGTTCCCTAGATCCGAGGTCCCAACACGAAAACACTACAGTAAGACTGCTGCCATTGGAGAATTCATTTTACAAGGAGAAGCTGGAACCATGTTCTTTCCGTTAGTTAGAATCCTAAAAATGACTAAGTATCGATTTTTGGAAAATTATATTAACTTTTCTATTCAAGGGAACAAATAGGGATTCATCGTAGCTCACAATCAGTAGGGGGATAATTTTGTCAAATTTTCTTTTAAATTAACTTGAAGTTTTACGGCAATTTTTTTTTTAACAATTTTACGATTTTCTACATTTTAGTGACAGAATACGTATCATTTACTAATATTTTTATAAGAACGCAATTAAAGTATTCTTTCCAGAAACCGCAAGGCCTACTACCCTTTGGCTGCAGACCACGGCTACGATTATCTGATGGAGAGTATGCATACTGTATTCTTTGCTAGAGGACCCTCAATCAAGAAGGGAACAGTCCTTCAACCATTCCAGAACATTGAATATTTGAATTTGTTCAGAGGTGGGTTCAATATTAAAGAATAAATTTTTTAATAATGGTTTAAAGTGTTGAATATTTTTATTCCCACGGTACATACAGTCTGGTGTCAGAGGTCGGTGTCCACCCCAACACAGAGCTGGTTACCGGCCAGGCCTGAAAGTTTGAAACCCAGGCCGGGCCGGGCCGGCCGGATAACCACCTCAGGGGATACAAAAGGCTGGAAACCGGCCAGGCAAGGCCGGATAACCTCCTCTTCTCCAACAGCTCGCCAACGGCTGCAAACTGCATAGGGGCCAAATAAATATAGTTGTAACAAAATTCCGGGAATCCAGGAGGATCGGGAACAGCCAGTTTCCGAGAACCGGTTTTGCTTTGACTCGTAACGTTATGGCTCGGAGACGATCAGTAGCCCAGTATCCTGTGGGACAGCGGTGTCAAATAAATGAATGTTGAAGAAAGATTGCGAGTTTTCTATTCATTTTTATCTAATAGTGCGTATCCCAATGATACTGACTAGAATCCTAGCCATTACATCAGACGAGAGTTAGAATTTATGTAACTAATATTAAATATTTGGGGGTGTAAACTTATATTTATTGTACTACTAATTTGGTATTTAGATCTGCTTGGACTGCCCACTACCGCCGTTCCCAACAACGGTACCGCAGGAGTTATGGATGCTATGCTAGTCAATCCACCAAGAAGAGAGTTACCTCCAAGGGAGCTTATTAGGTAGCTAAAATACAGACAATTGCAAAGTTGTGTTTCCTACCGGGCTGACTTTGTAGATTTGGGGCTTGGCCGGCCCTGGCCCAAATTCTGAACTAAATTCCCTCCCACCTCCGGGATTTTCGGTTATAATTGAAGCTGAACCTACTCAACGAACACTATGAACAAGCTTGATTGTCAACTTTATTCATTTATTTGAAATCAATGCAAATGACCGACGAACCTATCAATACACAGGACCTAAAGCACTTTGTAAGAAATTACAAAAGGATAGACCAGATGCTAACGGATCTTTATAGATTAGAATAGAATATAATAGAATAGAATATGTATTGTTCGAACGCTAGATCATTTGTATCACTGTTGGTGATAGTTCACTTTCTTGATCGTAGTGTTCTGGAGGAACTTGAGCCGTTGTTTCATCCATAACAGACCTCTAATTGAACAACAAATATCTGTTATTCGAAATAGCATATGAATCAATCAATCAAAATGTATTCAGAATCGTGAGATCACAGGGAGATTTATATCACGCTGAATTAGCTAATTTCTTCCAATTCATTGGATTGTTTCGTGCTAGAGTCATCCATTACACACCAATTTCTCCAGAACTTTTGGCAGCTTTTCTAAGATCATCAGGCCATTGAGCATATCATATAAACGTTGTAATTTCAGAGAATGTCCGTTAGCCTTTGCTCCACCGGGTGCAGTTACCTGTGGCGATTGTTCAATTGAAGAAAAGGTATATAGACTAAAAAGTACTAATACAATGGTGTTAATAATTGTCTAGGGACTTACCGGGCTTATGTTTGGACAAAAACGGGCTTTTGGGCCTGGGTCGAGCAGCCCAAAGTTCGTCCTGGGGTTTACTTTTTCGGGCCGAGCTGCCAATCTCTAATATTAATAAATGCAACGCTCAATGCATTCAAGTAATGAGGGATGAAATTTCGACGGGCCGGCCTGGCGGAAAATTCTGAAATCACATGAAATATTGAAATCACCAATCCTACATTAATTTTAACTATTAGAGTGTTTTCAGAATCGTCTATCCCCTCGACTATTCGAGTGTTCCCTGAATTTGGCAGCTTTCCAGCAAAAGAGACCACAAATGGTCTCGAACAGAAATCTATGCTTTCAGAATTACTGTGAGAAGTCGGTGGTTTTAGGTGGCGATAAAGGTAGGACAATAAAAATTAGCAACTCAACTCGGGATACCTAAGATTACCTAGATAGACTTTAATACCAGACTATGCAAACGTCTATAACCTAACTGAATAAACATTAAATTTTAAACTACTTTGGGTTAAATGTTTTTAAATGTAATCTATTTTTAGAGCTCAAAGTTACTATCAATGATGAAATTTGAACTTATTTCCTTTAGATAAATCAGTAATGCTTTGGGAGCGCCTGAACAAAACCTCAGTTCAACCTAGCTCGACGCCCTGTCCTGTTTCCAATACAAAATACGCTACACAAATGGACTGTAACCAGTTTGATCCTAAGAGAAAAACTACACTTTCTGTTAGTAAAGATTCCGAATTTTCGCTGGCGTTACCGGCCCAAGTGGAGTTTGGAGCCGGGTTTCTGAATAGTAAGTGTATAATTTCTAAAAAAACGTTACCAGAGAAAAAAAAAAAAAAAAAAAAAAAAAACGTTCGTCTTGAGTTACCAGAGTTTCCAATAATTATAGCAATAGTGTCAATAAATTAGAGTATGCAACGTGTTGGTAGTACTGAAGTAGATCGATCGGCGCACAAATAAGTGGGTGTGGCCTACTGCTGCGCGCGCTTTTCGGCAAGACGAAAATTTCGAATTCAATAAATCCGTATTTTTACCAAACTTTGGGTGCCTAAGCCTATTTTTTATAATGACGTAAGTCACTGAAGTAAAACACATATTTAACTAGAAAATAGGCTTAGGCACCCATTTCTTCTTTCTAAAACGCCTGCACAGCAGCGGGCGGAGACTGCGAGAGCCACGCCCACTTATTCGTGGGCAATCGACCGAGCCGTCTGCTTCAGTACTACCAACTTGTTTATTTCTGGTCGAAACGACGAATTTTCAAACTTTCCAATTCTATAAATTTCAGCGGTATTGGATGATTTGAACAGTTTAACACTAGACTATATCAACCGCTTTGAAGACTTGTTTGTTATATCGGGAACTACTTATGATCGAAACCATGATGGAATCAAGGATGAGGATGCTAGGTAATCCGGTAAAAGCTACCCGCAGGAAACTTCCTTGGCTTATTCTGAACTATTATTACCTTGGGACAGGGGGTTGATGGCACTGGAAACGCAGGCGCAGACGCAGACCGGGACGGGATGAACTGTCCAATCCTCGGCGGCGGGTCAGCCAGTGAGAATCCCAACCCATGGGCGATACGGCGATAATCCGTTGCCACCCTGCTATATACTTTATTGATTATTTCTATTCTGAACCTCAGAAACCGAAAGTCTATAAATTTTTAAGGATAATATTTCTCAAATTTTCCAAAATCGAAAAGTGAGTCGTTTTCAGTGGAAACGCAACACATTTCTACCGTATACTCATTCGCTGCGGGAGCCAATGGAGCCCAGATGGATCTTGCGAACAGGAAGATCAACTAGAAGTGTTCTCTTTTATATTCCCGCTAATAGAAAATGATAGGAATTGTTTGGTGAGCTAACTGGGGACTGAAAATTAAAAAGCACAGGTGCTACCTGGACTGTATGTATAATCTATAATCCGTATATCCCAGGGACGTGTAAGGATTGCCCCGATTTACTTCTATGGCCCGGGCCGGCCCCCTAATTTCCACACCTGCGATATTCGCCCCAAATAGTTCGGTAACAGTGTCAACTTCAAAACGAACTACGTTAATCCGGAATTCTGAATTTGTCCTACAGAATTTTGAACCAACATCTCCCTGGTTAAATCCCGCTCGTGATGAAAAACAGATCCAAACTTTTATTAAGAACCAGCGAAATTGAAACGCGGTCGAGGTTTTGTTTGAACTTAACTACGCATACTATATTAAATTATTAAAATGTTTTACAGACGAAAGACCAGCTATTCCTGGAATACAGCGCCCGTTTGAAAGATGTCGAACTAATTGGAGGATTTGAACTTCAGCTTCCAAAAATCTCCTTCAGAACAGTAATAAGACTAAAAACTCATATTCATCTAAAACTGTGGTAGTTTTAATTATTAGTTCTTACTTGTAAATTTGCTTATTTCATACGGGTGTAGTAATGATATAATAAATATTCATTCTAATCTACTTATTTCAATACCTTACAGAATCTAGCATTATCAAGCATATCAAGAATATCAAGAGAGGTGTTATAAACAAATGAATGTAGATTTGAAAAAAGGCTCCCAACTCATTGATTTTCCTTTCCTTTTTGTATAAAACCGCTGCTGCACAGTATACTGCGCGGGATCCCAAGCTCCTGTATTCCGCACGCTTATGTCTAATCTTTTGGAAAAGAAATTGAAAAAGAAAAAGAAATTGACGGAACTAAAGTTTTTGTTGGAAATAAACACTTTCAAAATGGGCTCAGCCACTTAAAATTAGTGAAAGTGGTTTGAGAGATAATTTAAAGATAAGTTGTGCTTTGTTTCGAGATTGAAAAAGGAATCTCTTCGAGGAACAGGGGCAATTGTGTTTTTTAGAAATCAATGGAGGAGAATAATGATAATGGTGGACTACTAATTTTTAGAAGAGAGTGTTGGAACTACCTCCTTAGCTGCAGCGTATCTCGGATGGGAGAGAGAGAAGGCTCTTAAGCACTGTTCTCAGGAGAGAGGGCAGACATTCTAGATATTTAGATTTCGGTTCAATTACCCAAGTTTGAGGTAAATAAGCATTCGACCCTATGAAAGTAATTGTTATAGAGTAAAGATGCTAATAATTGTAATAAAATAAAATAAGTAAAAAGAAATAAGGAATTTATGTAGACTTGTTAAGTTAAACTTAAAACGGGAAAAACTAATAACCTCAAAAATTGAACTTGACCAACAATCGGCGTAACGTTTTGGAAAAAATACTATTGCCGCTATATAATTAAAAATATACAAAAATTTCTTTAATTTGTAAATAAGCATGATATTTGCACCTGGAAGCAACCTAACAGAAATTGAAAAATAATAGCATCGGCTTCTTGTGTGAATTTTAGATCTACATATAATCTTTTGCATTTCAGGTTTAACCGGAGGGCGCCGTGAAGGTTTTAAAAACAGTTGGTTTTTATAGAAAATAGTTACTCTTTAATATCTGCTATTTAACTGAATCCCAGAGTTCAGATTGTTCATAAGGCTTCATATGATTTCGGCGCCATCCAATTTTCAGCACCAGCATTTTCGGCGCTGTACTCTAATCTGGACTCTAATGAGCCAATCAATTTTACTACAGAAGACACCATAAAACGAGGAAATTTCGAGACTACCGGGTGCTTCGTCGCCCCTAGCTCATACAGCAGGCTATAGTCCCCATCAAAACAACGACTAGTTTGGCAGTTGATAGGGTGTTTACGAACCCCTGTCAATAATTCACTACAACCTAATTAATATTGCACCCTAGTCTAAGAAATATACTATTGTTTTGAAAAAAAATTCAACTTGGCAGCCAAAGCAACTACCTTAATTAAATGATAAATTGGAAAGAGAATTAGTAGTGAAGAACAGTTAAATATGTGTTTTTCGATCACCTATAAAGAATAATAAGCTCTTAGATTGATCAAGAACCTTGTTGGCACAATGGATAATTTCATCTAGTTAATTTACGGTTTCGGAGCAAAGCATACGGATCAGGCTTTATGGTCCCAAACATGTTGAAACATGTTGGCCCTATATAACCCAGGTCCGATATTCAATCCATATCTGAATCCTGTAAGTTAGCCCATTCCTCGGCACTTGCATCTGACATAAAATACTAACAGGATCCCGGTCCGGGGCGCCGGAAGGAATAGAGCAAAGAAAGAGGGCCGGGCCAAGACGAAGTCAACTTTTTCTGGAAATTTTTTACCTGCTCGTCCCGTCGCGAAGTCTGAATTCGATTGATTGCCGCCAAGAAGCGCAGGTCTAAAAGATCCCGTGTTTAGCCAGCTATACTAACATTTCCTCCAATAACTTAAATTTGCCGGAATCTATGGCTAAATACGTTATTTTCACATTGTTCATCCTTACCGGCCGGGCCTGGCCAAGCCGAGGCTGAAATTTTGAAAAACATTTGCTATGAACCCTGCCGGGTCCAGCCCGTTAAGTAGTTGGATTTCTAGTTTTCTCAGCGGGTCTTTTTCTAGAGTTCATTCCCCCCCCCCCCAAACTTTGTAATTAGCAATTTAAATACCTATCACCATTCCAAATGAAATAAAACTTTGCGGCAATACTTTTTTCTAACCCAAAAAAGAAGTGGAAAAATACGATTACACAGTTCGACTGTTATTTATTTCTACTTTCTACGTTGTAAGAATTTGATGGGCCTAAAATGCGCAGTTTTAGCGGTAAACAACCCGCTCCAAATATGGGCAGACCAACTTTTTGAACTTTTTTTTCATATTTATGTTGTCAAGTGTTTCTCTAAAGACTAAGTGTATTGAGGAATTTATAGACCGTGCTTTCTTGACAGATAATCGAAATTTTGAGAAACTTTTGTTTTCAACCAGCCTATAACTATTTTATCGAAATTTTGAGAAACTATAAAAAAGGACTATAGTCTATATCAAGGGCTGAAACTGGGGTACCAAAACTGGACGTGCGATTGTGGGCCCGGGACTGCCCCCCCCCCCCTTACAAGTCTAACCAAAACATTGGGTCAACAGTTCGTTGTAAACTTCGAAAACTAGCGAACCCATGCTCACACCAGACCTCCCTCCGCGCCGAGCAGGTCCAAAGTCAAATTTTTTTTGGAAATGTTTGGCTCGGGCGGGCCCGGCGGGGACCGACCATAATGATTTGTAACATTTTGCACCCACTTCCATCTAGCAACCCCTGTGCAGCTAAGTTGATCACGAACATCTTTCTCTCTCTCTCTCTCATGTATTCCTTATTTATTGCAATTTGCTATCAAACTGACCTCTAACCGAATCTTTGACTTTTCTGCGTTACTGCCGTGCCGATATTGTCCGTTACACGTATTTATCATTTGCATTTATTTCCACGCCACGCTTTTTTGTATCCGCCAACTAGGAACTGAACGGTAATCTGAGACCGATGTCGGAAGGAAAGAGACGTACATCGGTAGTTGCAGCGGTCAGCAGCCATTGATAGGGTTAGAAAATTGCCGAACTGCCGTACAGAGTGTAACATAACGTTTGATTGTGAATAGCGTAAGATTTGAATTCTGTATTATTTAATCCTTAACTAAATCAGAATATAACCCTGGAGCTAAAGAAATGTTAACTTGATGGTTAGTGTAGACATTGTGGCTTTAATCTGTCATGTGGTATAGTCTGTTGCAGGAGCTTGGGTTCCCGCCTATAGTTAGTATCAAGGTGAAAAGCAATGCTGATTATAATTAAATGGAACATCGGTAAATTGAGAGGCGTTTCTGCAAATCTATGTTTAGTATTTTTTAACACCGCTTCTTCGCGGGATGATGTGCTGGAACCTAGCTCCGAGACTGCAAAACCTAGCTTTATAATCTGCAGGGTTGGTTGAAAGGCTTGAAACCTCTTATAGAACTCTTTAGGAAACATAGAACTCCTCAGTTAAATTATAGTCAGTGAACAACTGAGAAATGCAAGGTAGCCTTCAAAAATTTTCGGTTTTCTACTGTTGTTGTTTGGGATAAGCAGACTATCCAGCGGGTCGGCCAGTGTACTTGCGCTGGAAAAGTTGGCGGGCCGGGTCGGGCCGGTCCCATCTGGTAAAATGTAGTCCCCTGAATAGATATAGTACACGGGAAAATCGTTTGTATTTAAATCCCTACTCCAATAGAAACGTAATTTTTTTTTGCTGAAACGCTAGCGCTCTATTTCCACCGGGAATTCACGCTCCCTTGCAAATTACCGCTCTAAACATTGTAGTCCGACGTTATACCCTGGAACGCTCAACCTCTTCTAGAGATGGACGGATCGACTTGCTCAGACCAAGCAGTTCGCACCGGTGGCCTTGGCTCGGCCCTGTGGCCGTAGTATAGAAACGCCCGGGTGGAGTGCCCGGGCAGTTTTTAGCCTTCCCGGCCAACAATTTACAACTGCTCGGGCAGCCGAAAGCTGCCCGGGCACCCACCCGGGCGTTTCTGTACTACGGCCACTGGTCGCCCCCGACTCGTTCCCGAACGGACTGCCTACCTTTATTTTGTATCATCCGGTCCCCGAATCCCCCCAAACCATACTCCTAACTCCCGATATCATCCCATCGGCATCATACTTCAGTCCCACCTCTAGCTACTTTTACACTACCGCGTCTTGCATTTATTGCGACTGCGCGACATCTCCCCGTTCGTTCATTCCTTTTCCATTTTCTCTCCCGCCACTTACAATTATCAATAATATTTTACACTCCATATCAACAATAAATAAGATCTCTAGTATCTATAAGTTCTGGGATTGTTATAAAGTTTTATTCATTGTGATTGTGGCCTTATTTTTAGTTCAGAACTATATAGTACCATTTTCTAAGCAGTTATTTTGTCGGTTCATATCATATTTGCGCGGTTTTGCTAAAACTGTACTCTGAATAGCCATGAAAAATATTTATATGATCCTTGTTCAACAACGATCAAAAGCCTGCTTCTGTAAGCCAATGGGCCCGAGCACAGCTCTGTAGCCTAGTAACTGTTCCGTTCTTAAGTATTTGTCAGTACCTATATAAAATATACTAATGAACCACGTAGTTTCCGAAACCTTCAACTTCTCTCGCGAATTCACTATTTCTGAATTGTTTCACTGTGCGCTTCGTTGAATTTCTAGCTTCTGTCGGCTAGCATGCTCGAGTTTAAATTTACGATAAGTATTCCATACCTCATTGAAATCATTCACACCTTCAAATGTTGTTAGGTGCTATATACATATTATGGTAAGAGTAGCTGGAAGATCAGCAATCGATTCAACCTTACCAAAATGCCTCGAACTCTGAGCGTGGTTTTTTGAACTTGGGGGAACTGGCGCATATCCGCTGTGATAATAATGTATTTCTCGAACCCTGGTTGGGATGAAAAATGTTCACCACTCGTTGATATTCGCATACAGGAAAAATGTTTCTATTTTTCACTGCTCAGTTGTCTGTAATGCCAGCGCCTAGTCTCGTCCGCGCTCTTTTATAGCTTTTAAAATTTTGCAAACATCAGTTTCACCAGGGGTGGTAATGGGCCGGTCCGTGTTCTAAATTTCTGACGTCTCAGATCACACACATTTTTGGGATTAACTTTTTTGATGAAAATAGTGATTGAAATACTTTAGAATAGTCAAAAAATCACTAAAAATGAACGACCTGTCCAGTTCGGATCCATTTTCTAAATGCCGGCCCGCGCTGGCCCTGCAAATTTCCAATTTTGAGTTTCACTACAAAACTTCACACCTTTTTGATCTTGTACTACCTGAGACCTCCTACCATTAATTTCTGCCTCATTATTCCTTAAACGGCGTTGGGGGTCGACCTTGTCTTGCCGCGCTTTACCGCAATCATTTGTTCTTAGGCAAACTGCCACGGCCGCTCCAAATTACGGAATCATTGGGAAAAACAAGTATTTTAACAATGTCACTCGGATTTTTCGCGCCACCCCGCTGAAGAGCGCGGTTTTTTTTCTCTACACATTGTTGCATAAAAAGTGGGTTCGAGTCAGTTAGGCAAATGAAATGAAGTCAGAAATGGAATAACGTGACTTCAATTTGCTTGTAGGACAACCAAACAGATTTTGAAAACGCTGACCTTATGATGTAGTTTATTGTTATGGGTCCGTCCGGGATAGTTCAAAGTCAAAATATCTCGATCCCGGCCGGCGCGGCGAAACAGTCTCCTTAATTTACTATATGACGGCCGCGAAACGTATCTTGTTTTGTTACTTTCGAATTTGTGTGGCAAATCCAGCCGATTCTACCTTCAAAACAGGAGTCAAGTGTAACTAGTTTATAATAAAATTATCATAATAATAATTTATTTCCAGTATCGCTTTTATCATAAGATAGGTTTTTCTCCTTCAGCGCTGGGCAACCAATTTCTTCCATAGGTTTGGTTCGCATCTTGCAATTCTTGGCCACGTCACACCGATTCTACCCGCTAGTTCTGCAGCTTTCACAAGATCAAGACAAGGTTATAGAACAGCGCTGCCACTGTACTGATTGAAAAGCCGAAGGATTTGAAACTTAACACAAAAACCTATTCAATGCGACTTAGATATTTGTAAAGATGGCTCGGCCCCTTTTTCAGAGTGCCGTATACTAGTGTTGGGCAGCTTCTCGAAAATTCCAATATTCGAATCGCAAACTATGCGCCAATCAGATCCCGCTAGACCTTTTATTGCGGTTAAAACATTTGACCTCGGCGGCGGCGCGGCGTAGCCTTGTTTGACTGGGTCTTTTCGCTCCAATTGATCAAACGAGAATTAGAAGGAAAAAGAAATAGAAGAAGTTGATTATATCAACAAGAAGGCAAAGAAGTTACCAACCACAACTAGTCCAGCGCGGTTCTCTATCAAATAACAATCAAATTGCGGGGCAATTCTGTCTAATCGAACAAATAAAGACAATTGATTTGTATTTGTTTTAAGTTTTAGAAATGTTTTGGAGCACTGATCTATAAGATAAGAGCTATAGTCTATAACAAACAAAAGACCGCAGAGCGCTGTTGTATACTTAGGCTTCCCCAATTGCGTATTTGCATTTTTCTGTATATGATACAAAATAAAACTAGTACAATAATATTTTTTTCACTTAAAAAAAATTGCGCATCGAAACTTATAATGAAAGTTCAATTTTGCCACAGAACGAGCTATTTTACAAAACCATACACAACATCGCTCTCTGCAGTCTTCTGTTTGTAGTTAGATCAGACGTTCAACCCTTCCAAGAAGTTGTTTGGGAAGGCGAGATATACTCTGGAAAATTTTTGAAGTGACATTGAAAAATAAGCTAACCTCGAAGATTCGATCCGTTTTCCTCCAGATCAGAAAGCACATGTGCTTCAAAGTTACTAAGCTTCGAAATTTTACTCCTGAACTACAGCTACGTTACCTTCTATCAAATTTGTATACTAGAATAACACTTCTTATAGAACACAAACCAGTACAGATTCTGTAAAAGTGTGTAAAAGAAATTTATTTTTCATCCACAACTGGTTGATCTTTGATTTCCGTTCATTTTCTTACGGTATTTACAACTAATAAAATATGATGTGTTTTGGAGCGCCCCGTTTACAGACCTTGAGAACTTTACATAACAATGCAGGCGAAAGCGGTCGATAAATGTTCGCTTAGTTTTAGGAGAAAGTTTGTCTTTTATACCGAAAGTACAGTATAACCGAAATTATAACCCAACCATATTTAAGGCTACCTATAGAAAAATAAATATTTATTGATTTCCAGAAAACACAAAACAAGAAATGGCTGAGTATCGTTTTACAAATTGATTTACTTGTATTTACCGGTATATAGTCAACGGATGAATCGTTTGCAGAGGTGTACGGTAGAATTTAGAAGGAGCGCGGAAATCCAAAGAAATATACAAGTAACCGATGTAATTGTGCGCTTGCATTACAATAAATGGACCTTTACCTGCAAGCGATTCGTCCGTCGACTATATATTACCTCTATTTTTGTAAATTTGAAACAGAGCTCACTGTTTCGGCAGGTGACCGCATAGACAGGGTTGCCTAACTGGTCTAGCCTGGTCTGTATTTCTCAACTTTGGTCAAGCCAGGTGAAGAACGGCAATCACCCGAAATGGTTTAAATTCCTGGCCTGGGATTTTGCAGCTCATTCAGGTCAGACCAGACTTACAAATTACCCTTTATGCGCCGTATTCACAGTATCCAGGCTATCTCGCCTTAATTTTGGATAAGTTGCGTATTCTCCTTATGTCAAAGGCAATCTTTCGAAAAATGTACGTCTTAAGTATTTAGTTGTGAATTCGCAAATTCCATTCTAGCAGTTTAATACTACAGTATCACTCTGACCCCCTTTCTAAGTACAAACATCTTCTAAATGTGTAGCTTTCCGTTATCTTCATTTGAACTAACCACTAGAGCGGAGCAATTGGATCCGTTTCACAAAACCGAGCTTTTTGGCCCAGCTGGTCAACTTTGTTAACCACTGTGTTGTTATTTTCTTTTGTATTTTCTATTTAGTTGTTTTAAACTATATCATATTTGCCCCGTTCAGGTAATGACTATATCTTACGATGAGGAGTTCTCCTCTCTTATGTTGAGATGGAGAGGCTCACTTTGGAAGGCCGTGCTAAAGGATCTTATATGGTTCTATGTATTGTACTATGTTGTTCTCGCACTTCAGGTAGGGTGACGGTAGAATCGGGAGTGGACTGAAATTCTGACGGAACCAACCTGCACTGAGCCACAGGGTTCTGAAAATGCTGGTTGTGAAACTACTACCCATGACGTTAATTATTAAAGTTGGACTAATAAAATTAATGATTCAGAAACCAAAATCCCACAGATAAAAAGGTTGTTGGCTAAAGTAATGCACCTTGCCCTGTTGAATAAGATTCATATATATATATATATATATATATATATATATATATAGTTTATATTATATTAGTTTATATAAGCCTAACACCGCTGCTCCACAGGACTGCGCTACAATTTTAGCACTCGATAAATTTTATACCTTCCATTATTTCAGTGGTATTTGCTGGATGAGAAGCAAAAGGAATACTTTACTGGTTGGATCAATTGGTGTGAGATTGGTGCTCAATACATTCCACTTTCATTCTTACTCGGTTTCTTCGTTTCCGTGATTGTTGCCAGATGGTTAGTTCTTATTTGAGCACTGCAATCCCTGGGGTGTGCAAATCGCGGAAAACTTCGGAAAGGTTATCAACTTAAAAAGTAAATGTCGAGCTAAAAAATTTGAAAGCCTAGTTTGCAGAACTTTTGTTTTCAAAGTTTCCTAATTGTCCAACTTTCCCATAAAAATATGCAGACGTCACGGCCTATCAACTCTTGAAGAACGCTATATTACCTGTGCGCATAGTCGGCGGACAAACTTTATGCAAGTTAAAGGTCTGAGCGGTCACTGTAAAGGCGCGAAATAGCTATATCCAATAATATAAATTTATAGTTTCCAAAAAAATAATTTAGATGTGGCGTTGTACATTGCATAATTGACTAGTCCGAGTTTACGCGCCCCATTGCTCGGGCGCGCTCCTATAAAATTTGTAGTTTGTACAGTATACCCTTGCATAAGTCTTGACCGCCGACTATAGCTGAAGTAAACTTAGTTGGAAATTGTATATAAAGCTGTGTAATCCCTTAAAAGCAGATTAACAATGCTAGTGATTCACTAACGTAAAGAGCGTTCTAATTTAGGTGGGAACAGTTCAACTGGATTTCATGGCCTGACAAGATGATGATGATGGTTGCCGCAGTGCTTCCCGGCAGGGAAAACCTCGAAGTCAGACAGGCTATTGCCAGATGGAGCAGTCTCCAGGTAAGCGGAAATCGAAGAATGCATCTCAAGCATCCCAGGGAGGGGACCGGGCCCGCCCGCGAACGAAATTTCCCGGCCTGACTTTCCAAAACCACGGATCACCCCGTGAATTTCCCTTTCCTGGGCAAACCGACTAAAAGCCGAGTTTGAAGTGAGTTCAGGTCCGGATCATGGTCTTTGACAAAGTAAAATAAAAAAAATTATGCCTTTTGTCAGAAGCAATTCTATAAATCTTTACAAAACTCTGAATGTTTTACAGGGATTCTCAGAAAAGATAGTATTGGTTAAATTACTAATGTCAGAAAGGGAACTATTTTGATTACAAAATGTTGAGTCGAAAATTGTTCTTTTTTTACTGCTCTCTATAGTGGGTGGACTAATAATCGCTTGCAAAGGGTTACGGTAGAACTGCACATTATTTAGAGCTTATTAGAGTACTTAGAGCAAATTTAGAGCAAAGATATGCTCTAAATTTAATTTATTAGACCTTCAACTGCAAGCGAATAGTACGGCTACTATATTTGGGAGTCCTGTTTTCAAAAACTAACGATACAAAGAGTTAATGAAGGTTTTTTCAAAACTCGGTGTTATAAAGATTACATTTTTTATATTTTTAGGCCGCCATCGCTTGGTCTGGAATCTCCGTGCGTACTCTAAAAAGATTCCCCACAGAGCGTCATATGGTAGAAGCGAAGCTGATGACGGAAGAGGAATACGATATGTATATGAACACAGATGCACCACAGGGAAAATGGTTAGTCATATTCCAAACTAGGATATGGCTGGCTGAGCCGATTTGTCAAATTGGTGGACCCGGCCGACCCTAAAAGTCTCAGCCCTCGTTATATCAACAAAAAACTTTTAACAATTAAGTTTGGGCGAACCGTGAACAGAACTCGTGGGCGCGACCGCCAGCTACAATAGTTCACAATACAGCTGCAACGGAATTTGTAACATCGACCACCAGAAATAAAATCTTTGGAGCTAACCTAAAGACAAGAACTATTGCACTAAAACTTTCCTTAAAGTTACCTCGGTTGTTGACCTCGTGTTTTGGCGTGGTATTGTTATATCAACAAAACAAAGTCGGTGGCCCGTTCCGGGCCGAGCCGACTTTTCCAAATCTCGGCCCGTGATATTCCCATCCCTGGTCTGGAAATGTTGTTATGTGACCGATATTTCCCACCCTGATCATTCAGTTTAGTCCTTTTCAGGTTTATTCCTATAATGTGGATTATTAACCTGATCAAGCAGCAACACCAGAAGAAGATTATCGACTCCGTACAGATGGAGATGCTCATGAAGCACATCTACAGTTGGAGAGATGGATTCGCTATGCTTTTTGTCTACGATTGGGTCAAGATTCCACTTGTATATACTCAGGTAACCTGTAGATAAAGTATTTGGCCCTTGCCGATCTACTCCAAAGAACGGGTGGAAAATTTTATATTCACACCTCTTCTCCGAGGCATTGATTCGAGGGCCGGTTTTTTTGGATTTTGGTGTTTGTGATCAAAATAGTTTCCGAGAATCAGAGGATGTAACTTTCGTTAGAAACCCCCGTAAGCCGGGGGAGATTCAGAACCTAACCATGTAGCCCTTCAACTAACTGGAACTACACCGAGTCATTCAAAACCGGAAACCTTCAGTTTTTGAAAAGCTTCATTCTTATTTCTGCCTGCGTACTCAATTACGCTTGGTTTCGAGAATCGAGCTGGTTTTTGTGGGTTTGTCAATGTGTGCCATCACCTTTGGGATAAAAATGAAACAATTCATATTCCCGGAAATCTTAATTTCTTTTCAGGTGGTCGCTATCGCCACTTACGGATATTTCGTAATTTGTTTGATCGGAAGACAGCCAAAGTTAGACCAGAAGTCAATGGAAAAGGTGGTGAATTCTGTAGACAGTTAGCCAAATGCTTGTAGAATATAGAAAACAGTTCTAGAAATTTAGAAATAATCTAGATTGTAGTCACTTTCACTTTCCCATTTTTGAAGATTTTCAAAAGATTTCTTAAAGGCATGGTACATTCAGAAAATGATTTCAAATTTTATTATTTAAGATTATTCTGCTTAAAAAGTTATCACAAATGATATAAATAACAGAAAAATGACAAGATTCCTATATATGCGAAAAAAGACGGTCCAGGCCGCGGTTGTTAGACCGGTCCCTTTTGAATTCGTTACGCCTCTTCGGGAGCCAGCAGCCAAGGCCTGGTATAAGCTATGAAGCTAGAGAATTTTCGCCCAACAGTTTACTTTCAAAATACAGACTATAGTGTATGCAAAAACTACCGATGAAGTTGTACTCGCGCATGTTTAGGAAATTTCGCGTCAATTTTAGCTTTTCGAGGTTTTTGAGAGATTTCAACCTTAGTTTTCCGGCGACTCCGGAGCAACATTTACCGCATTTGACTGATGAGGGATGACTGATATTTATTGCATAACTCTTATTATTACAAAAAACCTATTTGCTTTAGGAAATCACTATCCTGTTCCCCATCTTTACTACTTTCCAAATGTTGTTCTACCTTGGTTGGTTGAAAGTCGGACAGTTCTTAATGAATCCATTCGGAGAAGATGATGATGATTTTGGTGAGCAAAGAAGTAACTGGAAACACAGGAGTGGGAAGTTCACGGATCGGCCTGCTCCTACCCTTGTGGACACCTTCTCGTAGGAGAAGGGTATTTTAAATGGAACCTTGGTTCACAACTAAACAATAGCTTAACTAGCTAGGGTGTGAATGCCATTTTCCTAGTTTTTCTAGGTAAGTTTACCAATTATTCAAAACATAGTCACAAACAAGAAAGATACTAAATAGCTGGGCTGGCGTATTCAGGATATATCTGGCACCAAAACAGTTTAACGCTGTTCATTTGCTCCGTGGGAAACTATCTGAGCTAAAAAATTTTCTAGAACTTAACTATGTGCTCGATCGTAACACTTGTATTGCCCACATGATGGCAACTGAGTTGGCCGACCAATGCCCATCAATTGGACATCAGATGAACAGAACTATTCCACATACAAGAGCATCATTCAAGATTCAGGTAATCAATAAGTATACCTAAATGGGACAATGTAGGTTGGAAGAGAGCATTTCAGATTTGTTTTTGACAGGTGTTACTTTCAAGGAAAAGTTCGAATCCTTGGTATTTCAATTGCTTCATCCAAAGCTGGGAATTTCTTGCATTACCTTGGTTTGGAGTGTCCATCATTTAGTTATATCAAACCCACAAACGGGCAAAGGGTGGGAATGGTCTGGCCCGGCCGGTCCGAAGTCAACATTTCTCTTCCCGGGATGAAACGGGATTCACAACCCTGTACACGAATACAATTCAGTCAGTAGGTATTGTTTTTTAGGATGTGATACCTAAATCACATCTTGCCTCATTCAAACTTTCCGAAAATGAGATGAAACTGATCAAGCCGGAAGAGTTGGAAGCGAGTGAGAAGTTATTGGAAGAGAAGCGAGGCAACAGACAGAGATTGGGAACTCTGATTAGAGCTATTGATGCCAAAAGGTAGAGTAAAAATAGCATAATGAATACAAACATGGTTCGGAAATCATAATTCTTCCAACAACAACAAAAAACCATTTCTGGACATCACCATTAATTTAGGATTTGATCCATATTACCAGGGATTTGTAGGCTCTAGGTATATAAACAAATCAATTGACAAATTTCAGAAACAATTTTTGAATTAAAGTCAGCACAGGTCATTCAACCAGTCGGGGCCAGAGCTGGTTATCCGGCCCGGCCCTGAAATTTTGGAGGTCAGGCCGGGCCGGGCCGGGCCGGGTAAGGCCGGGTTGCAGCAGTGTTAAAAATTAAAAGGCGGTAAAAAAATTAAAATTCCCGG
>JAQGAV010001970.1:0-17857 GCA_034691345.1 Phasmarhabditis papillosa
CACAACCCGGCCCGGCCTCGGCACTTATTTTGAGGCCGCACAACCCGGCCCGGCCTCGGCACTTATTTTGAGGCCGCACAACCCGGCCCGGCCTCGGCACTTATTTTGAGGCCGCCCTGAGAGGTATGTTTGTACCTGTAGACACTTAGTATGAAGTCCTTGTCCCATTTCCATACCACCGTGCGAGATTAGTACCGAACCATCGGTGTAGATCATCACCAAGGCGGTGCCCTGAAATGAAGTTCTTGTTGGACAGGGTTATTCATAGACCTGCCCGTAGTAATTTTTGAGTGGCTCGGCCCGTAGTAAGCTCTATTATTGGAAAAGAAAATAGAAGAATTATATATATTTTACGAAGATGATATATTTACTAGCTTACCTGATTCAGCTGCTTGATTCCGAAACCGATTCCGAACCTTGTTGGCATCATGAACATTCCACGTTTGCGATATTTGTTTTGTCTGTAAACGGATAATTAATAAAGAGCTACCCCCAAACTCCACAAATAAACATATTTTATATGTCATGATTGATTCCTTTGTTTTGACTCTAAATTTAATATGTCCAACAAGACCACTGTGTCTCTAATAATGTTACAAGAACATCTCAGCATTGTAAAATCAATTAGTAACAGCGCTCCGAGTATCTCATGTTTTTCGTAATAGTATAATTACCTGTTATATTGCTCCACCGCAGTCTTTCTGTTGTCATAATCAGCCTGTTTCTTACAATCTTCCCATGTTCGTCTCGCATTACATATCTTTAGCTTCATACCGAAGGGAGTAACATCACCACTCGAATAGAAGTTCTGCTCGCGCAACTGAAATCAAGACCATTTCAAGTTCAGATGATTAGTGGATATGGGGTTTCTAACCGTTTTAATTTAGTCTGAATGAAAACTGTTAGCTGTCTTACAAAGCTTTTTTTGAAGTTTTTTATTGGTATAAAACACCGATTCTTGCTCAAATTGACCGCGATTAAAATAATAATCAGTTTCAAAACAGACCTCTCAATTTTCGGCCCGGCCTAGCCGAGGTTTGAAAATTTTAGAAAAGCACCTGGGGTCTCTCTTACTATTTTTGTCAAATTTTTTCATTTCCTATCAAAAATTGGTAATGGTGGGCAAAGATCAACAAAGAATATCTATTTTCATATTTGACTGTAATGTGGCTATAGGACCCTTGGGAACAAAATGGTAGTAATAGTTTAGCCTGTGGCGCTTTTGGTACAAGATTCTCTCGGCAGAGAACTTTGTAAGAGAGATTTTTCTGCCACCTCTGCTACAATAATGCTGGGAAGAGTAATCCGGTCACATTCGATTTCCCATTATTCACCTTAACTTGATCAATTCCTGTTGTTTCTGAAATGTGCTGCATCAGTGTTTCAGCGCAGAACATTCCTTGAGGTCCTCCAAATCCTCTGAAACAGAGATGTTCAATAACTTCTCATTAAATAGTTATTATAATAAGATCCGAGAGTAATAATGTAGTGTTAAAAAGAAGTTTTTTCTCTGAAGCTTTTCGAAATACAAATATATACGCAAAATTGCATAAAAATACGCAATTACACTCTGTTTTTCAGTTTGAATCAAACTATACCTTCGCCCTTCTTGGCGGTGCTCAGCAAGGGGGCAGGTGAATTTCTTGAATCGAGACATTTTTGGTTCTCAGGTTGTCTTCGTTCTATTCGAGCGTCTATTCGAGCGTCAGGGGCTATTCAAGAGCAAGCATTTTCTCACCCGCGCCCTTCCTGGCTACGAGCACCGCGTTTGAACCGTACGTTTGAAGACAGACTATAGTTATTACCTATAGGCAGTATTGGACGCGGTGTTGGTCTTGCACATTCGACCAGTAATATCGGCGTTGGCAAACTTGTAACAATTGTCGATGTGAACCATTGCACGATCTGAACAATTTAGGGTTTAGGATAAATTTGAGATGAGAATAAGGGTAGTTCGAAACTAGCTCAACTGTTTTACGGAACTCGAAATCGCGGCCCTGTTTCGATACTCCAGAACTTAAGTTTCTCAATGCGCTAAACTGGCTGAGGCATTATTACAAACAATAACTTTGAACTATCGGAAAGATTCAGACAATAGATTTGTCCATTTGCAAGTTCTTATCCATGGAAATCCTTAGCTTCATTTTACATAATAATTTCTCTATACTTACGCATAACTCCAATGGATAAGTCGAATGTGTGGCCGGAGTTACTGTAAGCAGTGACGTCATAATCAAGCAGTTTACCTTCTTTACTGACTGCAGCCTTAAAACAAGAAAGTGGGTGATATTATTCAGTTCTGAACAAATGTTGGAATTGGAAATGTTGCAGCAGAACGCTCCCAGAATCACTATTTCTGAATTATTCGATGTAGTAAAGTTTGCAGTACCTTAAAGGGACATACGGAGACCTATTTAGTCAATAATTTAGCCAAGAGGGAATTCTCTACAATCTGAGACTAAGTTCATAATAGTCCCCTATTAACCATGCTTTAGTCCCATCCACCTAACCTAATACTACAGTTGATTTAGAAAAAAGAAGGTCACCTTGTAATTGAATCTGAATGGATGTCGGGTTCCAGTGATGGCCATATCATCAAAACGTTCTAGTGTGAGTCGGACGGGCTTGCGGAACCTGAACAATAGTCACCGTTTACATATGGAGTCCACCCGACTGTTGGGCTGCTTGAATTACCCCTTTGTGATATATAATCCATGCAACAAAAACATTTAATCGGGTGAGAAATGTCCCGCTGGTGCTGGTTCCTTGCCAAAATTTGTCCGTCAAATTCCAATCCCTTATGTAAACCTACTTTCTAGCTGCAATGGCTGTAGGTACGCCAAGAAGTGCTCCAGCAGTTTCTTTGCCTCCAAAACCACCACCGATACGACGAACTTTACAGACAATCTTATGAGCCGGAATTCCAAGACACTTGGCCACCTCCATCTGAATATAATAATATATAGTGCATAAGGTTAAACTCTAGATCGATTGCACAGACTGCGCTTATTAGCTGTGGTGTTTCGCATATAACCCAGCTACGTTACAAATGAGCCTATTCGGGATACGCACTGTGTTTTTGAATTCGGGGGCGGGGCGAGAAGTTCTCAGCTTTAGTTTTCACTAGCTACACACCTGAACTTCATTAACTCCTTGAGTACTGGCGATAATTTCCAACTCGTCTTCTTCATGAGGAATCACCACGCATTGCTGTGTTTCCAGATAGAAGTGCTCCTGAAACTGGTAATTCAGCAACAACAAAAAATAAGACAATGATAAACAACCGAATGACCTATTTTTTATATAAATTTCTGTGTTTTCAAAAACTTAAAGACTTAAAAGAAAAGCAAGACAAATCGTTTAACTTCTAAGGTGGTTTAATAAAATACAGACTGAATATATTATTAAGAGATTAACAGAACACCATGTTGTAAAAGAAACATAGAAACGAAACACTATAGTGCTTTTCAAAAAAAATATCTGTGTCCAACTGGGGTATTCACCACCGGCCCCTGGGCGGCGAGTACAATATTGTTTCGGCCCGGCCAAGGTCATCCGGTTAAAAATTTTCCCGTTATATATACAGTGCGCCTCACTTGCTTAAGTGCACCCCCAAATTTGAGCATTTGGAGAACATTTTTGAAACTGGCGATTTGGGAATATAAAATTTACTAACCTGACCACCCATCTTGATTTCTCCCTCCACCACATGATCATATTTGGACCAATCGTGTTTCACTATCTCAGGGCTTTCCATTAGAGAAGAGTGTATGACAAAGTCTTCAGGAAGCAGGTATGATTTGGCGGCAATGGCATCCTGGAACAATGTACCAGATATAATCGTACCAGAGGGGAATAAGTTTTTTTAAATATCTACTTGGAAAAAGAGGTTTGGTCCGTTGGGTCGTCAATACAGTTCATAGGAGCCAACCAAAAAAATCCGGCAAGATTTCCAGAGTCTGGAATAGGGTACCCAAGCAAGAAGGGGGAGACGTTCCGGTACATTGGAAGTCGGTATCGGGGTTCCGGACAATGCTAACTAGTTATCACGACTCTAAACTAACCTCGATAGACACAATAGCTTTCTCCCTGGTTACAGCGACCTTAACGGCATTGGCTGCTCGACGAGCAGTTTCGTGGTCCTTTGCTATTATAGCAGCTACTGGTTGACAATGGTATGATACCTAGGAATGAGATTAATAAGAGACACAATATGAGCAATTTACACTTTAATACAGTAAGATCTGCGAGCAATAATGGAGTGTTAAAAAGGAAGCTCGCCGAAAATGGCTCTGAAAGTTTTTGTAATACGAAAATATACGCAAATTTGCATAAAAATGCGCAAGAACAATCCATTATTCCTCTTGAATCAGATTATAACAATACTTAGAAGGTGATCTTTAAGTACATATAACAACCTATTAGAAGTGTTTTGAAGTTTCGAATTGGATTTTTAAAGTAGTGACGGGTCGTGCATTCGTTTTTATACTCTCTTACAGGAGCTAGGCTTCCAGCGCAGTCCACTGGAGATCAGCAGGTTATTTAAAAATCAATGGAGAATCGGTGGATTCCGCGGGGCCTTATTTTCAAAGGTACATTCATTATTATTAACCACCGCCACTCCGCGTGATACCGCTATACACCTAGACTATATATAGATTTTGAGTGGGAATGGGAATTTCAAAAAGAAAACAACCCAAAAGATTTCAATATATCTTGTTTATCGCAACCAATAGCCAAGAGCAGAGTTGGTTATCAGGCCGGCCCGGCCTGGGTTTAAAAATATCAGGCCGGGCCGGATAACCACCTCTGGCCAAGAGGTTCGGATTTGGCGAGTTTCCATTTAACTTACTCTGTCTTCTGCAAATATCACAGTATCGTTAGAATGACCAATTCTCGCTCCTTTACGAACATCAGAAGCATCGATGTAGCTGAAAAGTTAGATGATCAAAATAGATCTTTGGCCATCTGAAAAAGATTCTCGATAAAAGCTCCTATTCAAAAAAATCAGAACTTTCTGTAGAGTAGGTGCCTTGAACCAGAAACTGGCTCAGTGGCTAGAAGCTTCGCCTCATAAGCTAGAGGTCGATGGTTCAAATCCGGCCAACGAAGTCCCACTTCCTATGGTTCCCTCATCTCATTTCTTCGCTGCAAACATCTGTGATCTCGTGTTGCGTAAAACAAATAAACAAACAAATTTTTTTAAACTTAAGTCTAGCGCATAGGTCTAGCAATTCAATAAGCATCCGCCCTGAAGTTGCATTTTTGTCTCCAGACTCGGCAAAGACATGGGCCAAAGTCAACAATCTCGTTTAGAACCGGGCCCGCCCGTTTTCAATATTTGGCAAACTTTGACCCGGCCTGTTCCGAAGCCTGATCGGCTTCGACCGACAAAATGTTTACCCCAACCAAAACTCACCCTACAACTCCGTCCATTTGCAGGGCTGCCGTTGGATCAATGGAATCCAAACTACCGCAAGCGACTGGAGAACAAACAAAGGCCATGTGGAGACAGTCTGAAGAGACAAATATTATGATTAGAACATTTAGACACCATTATAGCAAACTTTACAAGTCACAATCACCTCTGCTACAGACGGTCGGTAAATTCTGAACCGGAGCCGTAGCTTTGTAGCGGAGTAGGGTGAGCTTTAAATACAATTTAAAAAAGGTAAAACGGTATGCCGGTAAAACCATTTTCAACATTTAACGGTAGAGGGGTGAAATTCAATTTCTTCTCTCGGTATACTATTTACCGTAGAGCCGAGCCATGCGAATATAAGAAAATGATCATCCAGGGCGTATGAAATCTCATACGATAAATTATTGTATTGTATTGTATTGTATCGTTTGCCCATCCTAACAAGGGCTGCTCTCAGGATATCCGGTTCACAAAACCCAGCCATAGTTGTATGAGTTGTACTAATATAAACTTTTTCGTAATTGAAGATGAGGTAAAGGGCCCAATTACCTACCAGGAACATCGATATCATTACAGTACTTTGCTTCTCCAGTTACATGTCGCTTTCCGGATACATGAGGTAGATGGCGACCGCAGGCATCGTCGGCTGACTGAGCTGGGTCCACTTCCTAAATATGCAGCTTGTAGTTTAATCTAGGGTGAGCATTCCGTAAGGTTTTTGAAAAAAAGTTAGATAAAACGGTAAACCGGTTACCGTTTTGACAGTATACAGATTACCGTTAACCACACCGTACCGTTTCTCCACCCTAGTTCTATCATGACTGTAAATTAATGGTCTAGGGATTACAATATCGTGAAAAGCAGATTTGACAGAAATGAATCAGGTATCGGAACCGACTGCGGTCAATATTTTCGTTAGAGATAGTTTTTCCTAAACCGGCCCGGAGCCGACCAGTTGTAAAACCCAAAAAAAACCATCAGCTTTCGTTTCCAGTTTGGGAAATCCCAATGAGGTATGCCATTTTGAATTCCAAAGATTATTTGTTTGAGGTATCTCTTCCGTCTCAGATACTGGAAACCTTGTTTTAAACACACTTGGTATAGCTGAGTGGCGTCCAATTTGTCCGGAATCTCGAGTCCAATCTTTGCCAGTTGTTCACGATTAGGCTCCGCTTCAATCTGAAAAATAGTATTCGAGGTATAGTCCGCGGCCAAGGCTTGTGCCCAGGTATACTGTACGAACTGCAAATTTTATTGGAGCGCGGCCGAGCAATAGCGCGGGAAAACGCGGAATAGTCAATTATGAAATGTACAACACCACAACTAACTTATTTTTCCTTAACAATCAGTTTATATTCGTGAATAAAACTAATTTGCTCATTTTAAATTGCGCAGTCAGATGTTTCACTTGCGTATCGTTTGACCGCCGACAATAAGAGAAATACATAAGACAAATGAAATTAAATTTTGCAATGCTCATAATTTTGCTCAAAGTTTATGTATTGAAATTTGATTTTCATATTTTAATTCAGTTTGACTAACTCTATCGAATAAAGCAATGACACGTAGTTACAATTTTTGAGTAGACCGTGCCTTTAAGCCTGAGTGAAACATACATTTAGGGCTTTCACCACATGCAAGTAGAACTTCATAAAGAAAGCAAGACATAGTGAGAGACGGTATCTAAACGACAAAAGTTTAAATTGAAGTTTGCAACTGTAGTCGAATTCGAGTAATATTGGCGTGTAAAAAATATGAGACATGCGAAATGAAGCAAACTTGTAATCTGCAGGTTCCGCGCACGTAACATGCATGCAAGCAGCTGCGGGGTCAAAAATTATCGAAGACGCGGACTATACAGCGGACTTAATTTTGAATCTGACAATATTTTGCTTATTGTTAGCTTAGAAACGGTAAATTCTCCCTGCACACTGGAACTTCATATAAGCTAAAGGAGATTTTCTAGTTTTTGTGTTCAGAAGACGTAAATTTTAGGTCGCAGGTAAGAACAATGTATATTAATAATCTATAAAAACTGGTCGCTCTGAATATCGTATATTGAAACTTTTGAAACACTTAAAAAATTTTTTATGTTCGGTGGCCTATCTCATACCTAGACATTCCTCCAGGTACTCCAGGTGGCAACGCAAATTCTTCAGCTAACAACGTAAGGGCTTTGTCCAGCATGGCGGGTCCAAACTTTCTAGAGTTAGGGAAATTTGCTAATGGAAAAAGTACAGTAGAATAAAGTTATTCTTGTGATACATCTTTCAATATTTTCCAGGAATAAAAAACTTACTCTCCAACCAGATTCTTCATTGTGTTTAGTGCCAGCTTAGTGGTTGGAGCCATTCCACCAAAGGCGATTCTGGTTTCTTCGATCTAAGAAAAGTTATTTAAAGTTCATAGCACAGCACACAGGGAGTGGAGAGCGATTTCATAGCACTCAACTCCCTGGGTGCTGTGCTACGTAGTTCCACTTCCTATGGTTGTTTCGTAAAATGAATAAACAAAAACAACTTTAAAGCAACTTTTACTTAATGTAACAGGACATCAACATCCACATCCCACATTTATTCAGGTAATTCAAATATTCAAGGATGCCAAATTATGTTTCCTTCGGGTGATTTTATGAAGCATTGTAGAATCCGTTTCATCCAAATATTGGCTACTCAACGAACCACAAGAGTTTGAGGATTTACTGTCGCACGGAATGCTCCAGTGACAATGGCGATGTCGTCTTCACGGCGTTGTGCTTGCTTGTAAGCGCAGAAATGTTGATCCTAAAGGACAGAGTTAGTGATTTGGATATTTATTTAAGAAAACTTGTAATTTCTAGCTAAATTGTATTGAGTAATGGAACTTCTAGCTAGAAAGTTCATAAGGAACTCGTAAAATGGAACCCAACTGCAAAATTGTGTCCCCACTTAGTTCGTACCTTCTTAGTGATTGGAATCCAAATTGCTCGGATAATTTCATCCGTAGCAATGACTGTCTTACGGTAGCCCAAAAAGAACTTATCATCAATAGGAAGGATACGCTGACCACGTTCTTCCGACTCGAGTACAACCTGAAACAGATACGCAATACACAATGTCTGTTGCAGCGTAAAGAACGATTCGGCTCGATTCTAAAATCAGGGCCCGGCCGCGTCGGAGAAAACTTTGTTGTGAGTCAATTGAAATTTGGCTGAACAAAATCATTTTCTAAGTTTCTTTTTCAGGCGACACACACGATTGGCAAGATATTGACAGGTCCTCAGTAAGACAATTCCAAAGTGCAAAACTTTTTGATGCCTTGACACTATTGAATCTTCCGGGTCCTTTCGCGCTCTACGAGAACTAGTACCAACCTCTGCATTGGCAGCCATCCAGATGGGATTTAGATCGGATATTGGTGAGGCAGTGGCGATGTTACCAGCGACTGACTGTAATGAAGCAATTTAGAAGTAAAGATACAATTTTGACAAGAAAAGAGTAGCGAAATTGGCCCAAATTTTTTAACACGACATCTTCACTTTTGCATTTGACTATAGCTGCATTCTTTAAATTGTATTGACGAGAACCAACACTATTTGTTCTGTTTTACTTCTGATATCTTGAATAGCTCCGTCGGGGGACGAGCACTGACCACGGCTTGCCGCGCCCTACCGTAACGGGACAGAGCAAAATAAAATTGTGAAATCTTGATAATCCTACCCTGGTTTATTTTGTTAAGTAATTCATGCTAATTTATTTATCATTGGAAAGATCATAACTCAATCTGTGCAAATGCATTTTTTCGAATGATTCGGCTGATGCTTTCCAAAGAAAAATTAACTTTAATTTTAAAATTAGAACTCAGTCCTTTAACCCCACTGTCTCCGTTGGCGAGCCATGTGATTCTGTTTAATTATCAACTTACCGCAACGTTTCTAACGTGCTTTCCCGCAAACCAGTGCATCATCCAATGAACAGAACGGAACACACCACAGGCTTCATCTAAAATAACATATAAAACTCAAAGGTCAGAACAAGTCCGATGTTTGTAGTTGCCTTCTCTGAGCAGAACCTCTTACATGAGCCAGAAAACAAAGAAGTCAAATACTCGAAAATGGGAGAAGGAGGTCTGATTTGCTATTGATTGATTTGCGGAACCCTGGTGGTGGATATTATTTTCATAAAGTTTCCTGGAGCGGTGGCTGACTCTAAGATGGTTTTAAATCTTACCATCTAGTAGCTGAGAGTACTGCTGTAGAGCGTCATCCATATCAGTTAGACTCAAGCCGGTTCCAAGGAGGATTCCATGATTCTTGTCTAGTTTAGCCTCATGAAGTTCGGGAACCTAAAAACTTCAGAAGAAGATAAATCAATAAAGTGTATTCATGCCAACCATTTTTTGAACCTCATTTGGATGGCATCCGATTCATAAAAATATTACATTTTCCTAGCTTTATTCACTTTTCCTATGAAGCTCAACTTTTCTTGTATACCTGTTTTGGATTGATGACCATTTGAAGGTCAATGAATCTGAATTTCAATTCGACGGCCAATTCCGAGTTACCGGAGATCAGACGAGCATAGGGATGCACTCGCTGAAAATTGCACACATTAATGGAAAAATCTTCAATATAAGAATAGAATACAAAACTTCACTACACTACTATCAAAAAACTATTTGTTCCTTATCTCAATGTGTATCACATGATGGTTGTTCTTGTTATTCTTTCTATCTTTGGGGCAGCTAGAAGTCGGCTTGCGGGAATCATAAGAGAACTACACCACAGTCACCGAAAACTAAGAACTCATGCCTTGGACACTATTCTTGACTCAATTAAGGTATTGTATAGATTTGTTTAGTTCAAGTTTAGTGACTAAACAAAGGTACCAATCTATATTTATGATTTTAGGGAAAAATGACCTTCAAGGATAACAACGAAGCGTAGTCGGTTGGCTGAAACCAGATGGCGTCGTCGTGTTTTAGAGCAAACGATTGAAGATGCATACCCTTCATCTGAAACAGCAATTAATAAATTGAAAACAGAATTTGACACTAAGCCTAATACAAGAAGATAAAAAAGATACCTGTAGCTCTGGTGGGAAGATAAGCTCCTGGGTGGGGTCGTACTTGGCGCAATTGCTCAAATCACTGAGGGCGAGAAGCTTAAAATATGTTTCTATGTCTATTCGGCGGACAATGTCGATGTTGTTAAAAGACAATAGGAAGCGGCTAGTTGAACGAACAATTAATAAACTTCTCAATGGTTTATATTTTCAATCAAAGCAATCAATCAATCAATCAACATTTACAGCAGGGTTTGGCGGAATTCCGTTCCGCGTTTTCTGTTTTGAAAATATTTATACGAGCCCATCCTATTGTCAGTTTCTTAGACCGGTCATACTAATTGTATTTGCATTCTCTCAAGAGTAGTTTTAGCCGGGGCTGGGCAAACTTTTAAAATATTGCGGCACTTTCAATGGGCTGTAGCGCAGAAGCAGAGGACCGTCTATCAGGAAAACTCCATTTTCAGGCAAACTCTATTTCTAAAAAAAGACGGAAAATTCACTTCTTTGTGGCTGCTACGAATTTATCCGCAGTAAAGCCCCTCCCCTCCCTTACCGTGAGGAGAAGGGCCCCCGCGGGGGAGCCCGACGACGAACAGTAAAATAAACAATAAAAAGAACAATGTTTTGAAAAATAGAGTTTGCCTGAAAATAGAGTTCGCCTGTTTGCCTGATAGATGGCCGAAGCAGAGTTGCTTCCTTAGTTTTGTCCCAAAATTTGATACAGCAGTTTTTCCCTTTCTCGACTTTTGTTTTCCGTTTTTAAAATGTTTCATTCCGCCCATCCATTGGTTTATAAGATTATTCACATAAACAATAACTCGAATCCACTGTCATTCAAACTCAGAATCTAGGTTACTATCAACATTTTTGAAATTCATTTTTCAAAATTGCGGAACGCGGAATTACGCACATCGCAGGATGCTTTTCAACAAAACTTGAGTAGCAGTAACGTAGTCACTGCTCGGCACAATAAAATGAGTCTCCCTTGACGACCCCAACTGAACGTTCTCCAGTATTCCGAAATCATACCTGTTTCCTGCCTCCACCGCCACATTCACTGTTTCCATTAACCTTACAACACTTTTCGCCCATTCCACATCCATTTTCTTTTACCTGAAAATGTTCAGAGGTGGTTTGATTGAATAGTTTAATAGTTATTTTATATATATAAAACTGCTAATGATTCCTAAATAAACGGGAATAATAACAACAAACGAAATATTTTCAACAGGGATGAGCGCCTGGGCTCGCTCAATGAGTACCGGTGGGGCCAAATTAGGCTCTGCACGGGCTCCGGGAGTTCACCAATGAGCCGAGCTGCCCATCTCTAGTGTACAGAACCGGCATTTTAGGAGTTATGATAGAAAAACTTCTGTTAATGGCAATATATGTATCGAACTGGGCACTGAGTTGACCAACCTTCATGTCACCGCTTTCATCAACTGCAAAGCTGTAAAATGCCTCCAAAATAGGTCGGTAACCGGTGCAACGACAAAGATTGCCTAAAAAAGAGTGAATAGATCAAATAACTTACTTTCAACATTTTTTGAAAGTGTCCGAAACAAAGTTACAAAATTGGTGTGTTCTGAAGTAATTGAAAAACATAGTCGTAACAATAAGTCGTTTGATTGGTTTAGAAAATGTTTTCATCCTTTCAGAATTTGATTTGGAAGCGGGCGGATACGAACCTTGCATGGCTTCGTTTATATCCTTTTCCGTAGGTTTTGGTTTATTTCTGAGAAGGGCATACATAGCCATTACGAATCCAGGAGTACAGAATCCACACTGGGAGCCATGAGTACTAAAATTATAAAAAACATCTATTTCATAGGTGCTAAACTAGGATACTCAACGTTTTCATAAACTTTCATTTGAAATGTTCAATAGTACCATAAAAAACTGTATCATAAAAAAATTGCAAAAGCTAAGCCCACGGCCGGGATCGAACCGACAATCTTCTGATTAGAAGTCAGACGCCTTATCCATTAGGCCACGCGGGCTTCGGTTTGCATTTGCATTAGAGTGTACAAGTGAGCAATACAGAAAAAACAACTCACATTGCCAATCTTTCTTGGATTGGATGAAGTCGCTGTTCTACATTGGAACCGAGTCCTTCAACGGTGGTCACGGCCTTTCCAAAAACTCCACAGATGGGCATCAAACAGGAATTGGCAGAATAGTGTCTGGAGTGGAAAAAAGTATATGTTGCAGATTTAAGTAACCAAGTTAAAAAAATCATGAAAAATAACACTCATTGTGTTGTCTTTTTCAGTTATATATTCCATTTTCTACTAACCATAAGCTTTCAATTCTACGAAATGACATAACAAAACTTTCAAATTAGTTAAGTACACGTTATAGTCGACGGGCGAACAGCTTGCTGCTAAAAGCCTATTTATTATAATGCGAGCGCACAATTATATCGGTTCTTTGTATATTTCTCAGGATTTCCGCGCGCCTTCTAAATTATACCGTACACTCCGGCAAACGAATGATCCGTCGACTATAACTCTCTTCAGCACTCGACAATGTTCTCGATGAAAAATAAAGGATTAAAGCAGACAATCCAAGTTTCACCCAGTCAGTCATTATGCGGAATAATTTATACCTCTTATCCTGACTTCAAGCAAACTTACTTAATTCTCTCGGTTCTCAGATCGATCTCACTGATCATTACGGTACAAGCACCACAACCACCCTCATTGCAGCCGATTTTTGTACCAGTTAATTTTACTAAAGAAGAATGGATTAAGCGAATAACTCTGTATGTATTTCTAAGTTTTGGATACAGACGATATAGACACATATGAAGCCCAATATAACTTTGCTAAACTCATATGCTATAGTCTATAACAAACAAAATACTGCAGAGCGCGGTGGCATACGAAGACTACCGCAATTGCGTATTTGTCTTTTTCTGGATATGATACAAAATAAAATTAGTACAATAATATTATTCTGACCTCAAACAAAAAAATTGAGCATAGAACCATATAATGGTTTTCCAATTTTGCCACAGAACGAGCGATGTTATAACCCTTACACAACACCGCACACTGCAGTCATTTTTTTTGTTATGGACTATATATATATCACTGCTTCAAAAGTTATTCAAATATATGGCATAAAACAAAATGTAAATCGCTATATTATTTTTAAACAAAATTCTTTTTAAACTATCCTATCTAAGTTTAGTTTTTTCCAAACTCACAATGATCTCTCAAATAGACAGCTAAAGTAGTCTTTGGATCAACATTGGCTTCTTCGATCCGTTTTCCGTTTACATAAAATATTAGCTTTTGATAGTTATAAGATGATACTAAATCTGGCATAACTGAAATGAAATTGATTTACAAATTGAATCGAAAGGAAGTAATCTTCATGGTCGAAGATTTAACGAGCTGGGCCGAAAACTTTTCAGTGTGGGTGGTCGCCCGGGCCGTTCATGAACACCCCCGGGAATCATAATAAATATAAGATACATTTCAAGAATAAAATCATATGTGGTGAGTAATGTTGATAATATCTAATGATACAAGCAAGAGAAATAGAGTTTCTTCAAAGTAGAGTCAAAAAGTGAAAGAACAAACATTTAAAACAAAATAGGAAGCTTGCAGTAATACGGTCCGTTTCAACAGCTTTGTTCCAGCAAAGTATAGTGTGATTCAAGATGAATAATGGAGTGTTACTTGCGTATTTAAGGAAATTTTGCGTATATTTTCGGTTTTCGATTACGTTCAGAGCCATTTTCAATGAGATTCCTTTTTTAACACGCCATTATTACTCTCGAATCAGACTAGATAAGTAAACGAAAAATGAATGTACTGAAGAAAAGGCTCCAAGTCTACGAATTTCCCTCTTATTATTTTAGAACACCACTGCTTACAGGACATTGCGCTGGAAACATAGTTCTTTCAACAGAAAGATCAGAATTTAAAAAGTATATGCGAGCTGGGATCTACCAAAGTATAGTTCTATTCAAGAACAATTATGGAGTGTTAAAAAAGAGTCTCGTTGAAAATGGCTCTGAAAGTATTCGAAAACCGAAAACATAACCAAAATTTCCTTAAAATACGCAAGCAACACTCCAGTATTCATCTTGAATCAGATTATATGCGAATGTTCGAAATTCAGCTAACATCTTAAGGTAACTTATAACTCGTTAGACTGGAAATCAAGAACTCTTATAGGAACGAGGGATGAATCTAGTAACTTCTAGCAAACATTAATGCTATTATTGAATAAATAGAAGCTGATTCAAAGGTTATTCTACAAAAGTTTTGTTAGTCCTATTTGGGGTTCACTGGCTAATATATACATTCCGGGAGCATTTTAACTATTAATCAAATTCCTGAAAATCAATTAGAAGAAATATCATAATATTACATTCAACATGCTTTCAGGAAAAATTAGAAAGCGAAAACTAGAAATAAGTTATAGTCTATCTCAAGCCCTAGGTTTCCAGCGCGGTATCGCGAGTGGGGCGGGGTGTTATAAAAAATGAATGTACTTTGGGAGAAAATGCACCACGTCGACTGATATTACATTCATAACACTGCAACCAATACCGCGCTGGAAACCTAAGTTTTGAGATAGACCATAGATGTATCAAATAGTTTTAACAAATATATTACATGTTAATTGTACTGTGTATTTTACAAAGTTTCTGTACAATTAGTTCTCAGTAAGATACGGCTGGGTACAGTGTCTCTTGGTTATCACACGCCTATAGAACCATATCATTATGGCGTTTTGATAAAAAACGGGGTAGAACAGTCTTCTTTCCATATTTGTAGTTTTACAAGGACTACTAGCTTTTACCTAGCCATTCAACATATTTTATATAGTCTGTATCAA
The DNA here is from genome assembly GCA_034691345.1 of Phasmarhabditis papillosa. Taxonomy (NCBI): domain Eukaryota; kingdom Metazoa; phylum Nematoda; class Chromadorea; order Rhabditida; family Rhabditidae; genus Pellioditis; species Pellioditis papillosa. Next base: position 15,325 of record JAQGAV010001970.1, read on the forward strand.
GAGCTAAGTTTCCAGCGCAGTATTCTGGAGTGCAGTAGAGTTATATAAGATTTGGTAAAATTTGGTATTCAGATGCTGTGGCCGCAGTATAGAAACGCCTCGGTGGGTGCCCGGGAAGTTTTTAGCCCGCCCGGGCAACAATTCTCAACTGCTCGGGCAGCCACCCGGGCTTTTCTATGCTACGGCCACTGGTATTTATCGGGCCAGTTTGAAAACCAATGTCAAATTATTGCCGTACAAATTTGTAGTTAGGATTTCGAATTGTTAGGTGCAGAAAACAACAGTATTTATAAGTAGAGTGCTGCAAACTTTCTAAAGAACTATTCTTCATGGCTGTTCCAAAATGTCTCACCCAAAAAATGCTGTCCAAATATTAGTAATTCCAAAAACAAAAGATTATTCCATGCCGTACTATCTTTTTATGGTCACCCATAATTCAACAATAACTAAAATGATACGGTCAATGGTAGGGGTGTTTCATAAATCAACTATGATAATTAGCGCGGTGGCGAAAATGTGCGAAACTTTCAAACCGGTTAGCCAGCGGACACGGCACGCGGCATTGATTATTCCATCAAATGATAAGATCACTTTGTTTAGTGAAATCAAGTGTTATCAGAAAAGGTTAATGATGATTTAGGAGCTTAGTTTTGGATTGAAACTAGATGGCAAACTATATAGACCAAAGGTAGCTGTTTGATTAAAGATACACTATCTCTAGTCCTAAACTTAAGCCTCAAAAACAAGGAACCATTGGTACAAGCCTCCTGTTGACGGGGAAGAATTTTCTGTTTTCAAAGAGAATAAAAATAAGTTACAGGGATCAAAAGTACTGTCATTTGAATATACAGTAGTAGTAGCGTGTGGCTTGTTGTAAAGAAGTACGTAGTTGAATAATTTAACTATATACTGCATGCAGAACTTAAATTAGGTTGGATTAATTACTGACCAAAGATGACCAAAGAGAAGATGCAGGGATCAATTCAAAGAACAACTAGGAGAAGTTTGGATGCGAACGGCAAGAAGTGAACCAAGAACTTGGAAAGAAATCATCAACAATCAGATAGATATAATCTTGAGAATTGAATGAATTATTATAATTATTAGTTACCACTAAACATATGTCAACTCCTGTTTGCAAGGAAGCTCAGAACTGTTTGATAGGTCTGAATTAAACTTTGGTCGGTTGTTCTGTCGAACGAGTAACATTTCGCACAGTAATACCATGAATATTCAATAAAATCATATGATTATGCAAATTTACAGTTCAAGATCAGAAAGATTAGTTGAAACTGTCAAAACTATTTGCGAGATAAATAGGAAGGCATTTTTCGAATTGCTTGAACAATAACACTACTGAATAAAACCCTTTATATAGTCAGTGCTAAGAGTAATAATGGAGTGTTGCTTGCGTATTTTGGGAGAATATTGCGTATATTTTCGTTTTTCCAAGATTTTCTCAACCATTTTTAACGAGATTCCTGTCCAACACTCCATTATTACTCTTGGCGCTGACCATAATATTGTTCACCTCCAGACCTAGTGCTTAAGCGCGGTATCACAAACAGGGCGCCGTGTTATAGAAATTAATGTAAAATCGGTCAACCTGCTGCTTTTTCTCCACAAGTAGATTCATTTTTTAAACAAAGCGCCGGCTCGTGATGCCGCGCTGGAAACCTGGGTCTTGAGATGGACTATATCTAAGGTCAATTTGAAAATTTAAACTAATAAAAAGGTAAAGGTTAAAAAGGTGTTACAGAGTCCTTACAAAGACGAATGTTTATTGATCTCCCGAAAACAGAGCACAAATAAAAAATTCGTTTTATAACTTGATTTACTTGTGTTTTCCGGAAGGAGATTGGGATCATGGGGTATTGCAAATCTCCTTTTCGTCTGCAATGTACATTGACAACAGGATTAAATTAAAAGAATACACTAATTCAATTGTAAAGAGGACATTTAACAAATTACAGGACCGATTTCTCTCTCATAAAAATGGACAGAAGACACTCCTTAACAACACTATAGCATACATACCCTTTATGAAAACAACTAAAATTAACATTCACACAACGACATAGCAATATGATATATATGAAAGTCAATATGACAGCCTAGTTTTAGTGATACAAAACAAAATATCTTTTAAAAGAATAAAATTGAAGACAACGTTGTTAATAAATCGTAAAAGTGTTCCAAAACGATCGTTTCAGTGACACTGGGTCTCGCATGGCCACGTTATCAATTATACTATTTGATCACGTGACCTTCGATGCCCAAGTTGAAAATAACCAAAAGTTTATAAATAATCATTGTTTGTTCTTTATTTTTTTGTTTTAGTGATAAGAATCTGTTTATTGGTTAAAGGCGGAAAAGGTCAATCAAACTGTTAATAATAATAATAATATGTTTATTTTTCCGAAAGTACAATTAAACGAAAAGTAAGATCACAGTAGATTACTATTGATTTAAATAAGTACTTGTACTTTCGGGGAGGAATGTGGCCATTGTTGGACATTGCTAACCTCCTTTG